>ML380740.1:0-25852 GCA_005239525.1 Nicotiana knightiana | reverse complement strand
TATATATATATATATATATATGTATATATTATATATTACATATGGATCGGGCCGCACGCCACAACAATATGTATTATGTATGGATCGGGCCGCATGCCGCAGCAATATACATATTGGATCGGGTTGCACAGCCAAGCAATATAGCGCTTGGGCTGTAGGAGCCCCTCCGGAGTCTGTACACCCCTAGTGGGCGCAGTCGACTATTATATGGATCGGGCTGCACTCCGCAGCGTATGTTATATGAATCAGGCTGCACGCCGCAACAATATATATATATATATATATATTGTTGCGGCGTGCAGCCTGATTCATATAACATACGCTGCGGAGTGCAGCCCGATCCATATAATAGTCGACTGCGCCCACTAGGGGTGTACAGACTCCGGAGGGGCTCCTACAGCCCAAGCGCTATATTGCTTGGCTGTGCAACCCGATCCAATATGTATATTGCTGCGGCATGCGGCCCGATCCATACATAATACATATTGTTGTGGCGTGCGGCCCGATCCATATGTAATATATAATATATACATATATATATATATATATATATATACATATATATATATATATATATATATATTGCTGCGAGTGCAGCCCGATCCATAACTATCCTCACATACTCGGCTCTCGGCCTCACTCAGTCATGGAAATTCATCTCAACTCATGGGACTTAGCCCAAAATACCTCTCAGAGTTTCAAAACAGTGTGATACAGTGAAAATGACAACAAGTGGTAAACATGACTGAGTTCACAAATGTTCTATCAGGATGGTGTGAGAATAGTGTAAAAATACCCCTGAGGGTCTAAAAAGGTCGGGACAAGGCCCCAAACTTGGCATACAACCCATAAACAAGTATAAATTTCTAAATTACAGGTTATCGTAAGGTTTCAAATTGAATACGCGGCATAATAGTCGTTACGGGACGGACCAAGTCACAGTCCCTATCAGTGCACGCTCGTCACCTAGCATGTGCGTCACCTCATTTCCAAAACAATATAAAATACCGGGGGTTTCATACTCTCATGTCTAGAGTTACAATCGTTACTTACCTCAAAACGGTCCGAAAACTACTCCACGATGCTCTTGCCCCCGAATTGGCTCCCAAATGCTCCGAGTCTATCAAAATCATATTAATATCATCAGAATATGCTAGGAATACGAAACCCATTTAAAAATTATCAAAATTAGGCACAATTCCCGAAATTGGCCAAACCCGACCCCCGGGCCCACGCCTCGAAATTCTATAAATATTACAAAACCTGAATCCTCATCCCCTCACGAGTCTACCCATATAAAATTTACCAAAATCCGACCTCAATTTCCCATTCAAATCATCAAAAGAAATTCCCAAATTTTCCTCCCATATTTCCCCAATTTCCACTTTAAATTTCTCAATTTACATGATAAAAATCAAGGCTAAATCATGATATTAACTCAAAAGTGATTAAAGAACACTTACCACAAAAATCCTACTAAAAATCTCTTCCAAATCCTCCTTCTCCCGAGCTCTCTAATGGGTTTTTGCAAAAATAGACTAAACCCTCATTTTTGAACTTAAAAAGAGTCTGCCCAAATCTTACTCTTCGCGAACGCGGCCCTAGGCATGCATTCACATAGCACATTCCAACAGTCCCCCAATTTTACTCTATGCGAATGCACCAATAGCCATGCGAACGTGATGCACAACCTCCCCCAGACCTACGCGAACGCATGGACCCAGTCGCGAATGCATAGGCCAATGGGCCTGGGGTCCTCAGACGATTCACACTCTACGCGAACGCACCAACTCCCCCACGTTCGCGATGACCACTCTTCTCACCACTTCGCGTTCGCACCCCTACGTCCACGAACGCAAAAAACAACTGGCTCCCCTTCCACAAAACACTCTATGTGAACGCGAAGCACCCTCCGCAACGACATAGAGTAAAACTCTGCAGCAAAAACACCAGCAAAGCAGCCAAGTTTGAAATCCAAAAATCGATCTGTTAACCACCCAAAATTCACCTGAGGCCCTCGGGACCTCAACCAAACATACCAACACATCCCATAACCTCATTCAAACTTAGTCGAGCCTTCGAAACACCAAAAACAACCAAAAACACCAAAATCACATCAAATTCAAGCCTATGAATTTTTAAACTTCTAAATTTCACCAAGGATGCTGAAACCATCCAAAACACATCCGATTGACCTGAAAATTTGAACACATATCCAAAATGACATTACAAACCTGCTCCAACTTCCGGAATTCCATTCCGACCCCTATAGCCTATTTTCCACTGCCGACCGGAAATCCTCAAAAACTAACTTTCGCCAATTCAAGCCTAATTCTACACTGGACATCAAAACCACATTCCGAATACATTCCTAGGTCCCAATCACCTAAAGAAGCTATCTGAGCCATAAAATCTACATTCTGAGGTCGTTTGCTAATAAGTCAATTCCCAGTTGACTTTTTCAACTATTAAGCCAATTGAAGAGACTAAGTGTCTCATTTCTCTCCAAAAATCGTTCGAACCCAAGCCAACCAATCTAACACAACATAATGAAGCTGAACCACATATAATGAAGCAAAAATGAGGGAAACATGGCTATTACTCTCGGAACGACCGGCCGGGTCGTTACAATTACTTGTTCAATCTATGACTAGTGATAAAACTACAAATTCGAAAGTTGTTTACATGCCTTTAGAAATGATTTGTTATTCCTTGAAAATTTATAATGATTAGATCTTTTATGAAAGGGTGTCACCTGGAAGGTTGTGACTTTTCATGAAAAGTGCGTTTGTATATTTTGTATAAACATGACCGTTCATGAGTGAATGTATTAATACATTGGTGTATAATTAGGTGAACCAACCGATGAACATGACCAAAATTCATTGTAAGTTGGATATATTTCATGAAAGGAGGTGCTAAAATTTGCATATCATATCGGCGTATGAATAAATAGCATACAAATGCTTGAAAATGGCAGAATGATTGCGAAATGTGTTATATATTAAAAAAGGCTGTGGCCACAACTGATGCCAATCATTTCAGTTGTTGTTATAATATACTATTACTACATTAGTTGTAGTCTATAATCTGGAATAGAAAGTCGAGACGTATTAGTCTACGACGTAAGGAAGTTCACATTGAACTATCATAACAATAAAAATGAGTTTTGGATGTTTGATATATATCCATGACTATGCATTGCACTATAATAAGTATGTTACGGGTATTGAGGGGTATATTAATACAAATTTAATCAACTGATCAATTTAAACTAAATCCGTAAGTCGATATACTTTTACGATCAGTGGAGGAGTAGTGTCTTGGAAATTGTCCAAACAAACGTGCATTGCCGTTCTACAATGGAGGCTAAGTTTATAGTCTTAGACAAGGCCGGTGAAGAAGTTGAATGGTTCCGGAATTTCTTTAAGAAATTCCATCTTAGACCAAAATATTGGTTCCTATATGCATACATTGCGATGGTCAATCAGCAATAGGAAGGGCTGGGAGGATTATGCATAACGCGAAAATTTCGTCATATACGACGAAGACGTATAATCGTTAGCCAACTACTCTCTTGGGGAATTATCACAATTATCTATGTGAAGTCAAGTGATAATGTGTTGGATCCACTTACAAAAGGCCTAACTAGAGAGGTGGTTGAAATATCATCGAAGGGAATGAGACAATGGCCGAGGACAAGTCATTGTGGCGGTAACTCTACCTAGAAGACTGGAGATCCCAAGATCTAGGTTCAAGGAGCTCAAACAAAGTCATTAATGACGGTTCAACATTGTCAAATAAAATTTCTCTTTGGTCCATTCTCGTGATAAAATAATGTTCAGTACCAAGGATAATGTGTTAGGGTTGTTTAATGGTGTCTAAGTTTGATACAGGGTATATCAAATAGTGTATATATGGGATAACACGTTTAGGAATCACCTATGTAAGTGTGAAGTGTTAGCCGCTTCAATGAGAGTTCTGTAAGTCCAATTCTCTATGCACTTATAGAACTAGGCGATGTTCATGACTGAAACGATCACAACAATGAGAACCAAAGATGGTTAAAGGTTGATTGTGTGACTTATGGTTGTCTAGGTATACACCAAATTCGACGATTCAAAGATATCAAATCTACCGATTGATCAAGTATATCCGACATAAGTTCACTACAAAAATTTTAAAGGGAAACCTACTTATCCAGATGCGATTAATCCTTACTTGCGAATCACACAATTTTTATGCATTTTTATTTTTTAAAATATGGTCATTCCTCATTCATGTGGGGGATTTTTGGGTTTTTTTCTGAAGGGTGTGAATGGGAAATGGAGAGGCACCTCTTGTATTGAACATCTTCATCTTACCCTTTCATTGCCTATAAATTTATAGGCTTTGCCTCATTTTTCGGACATGGAAAATCTAAAAATGTTTTCCCTCTTTTCAAAATTGTTGCATTATTTTTCAAATAAATAAAGTGTCAAGTGTGATTTGCTCTGTTTGTTGAGATTGAAAGTTCTGTAATTTCGATTGCCAGTGTTACATAATAGTTCTGTTCTATCCTGGAGGAAGTAATCCATAACCTTGGACAACAATGAGGGGATTAAATTCCTTAAGGACACACATCAACTTGTAAGCTCAAAAATTATTTTATGTTTTGTTGAACTAATATTTCTTTACTTCTCTGATTTTTTGGTTTTGAAAACAAATTATCAACAAAAAGTAAAACCTAACTCTATCGACACAATTTATTTGGCATACGTCAATTGTACTTAGAATTTAAGCAAGAAAGGTTAAAGACACATAAACTAAACTATGAACAAAGTAAAAAGGTAATTTTATCATAATGATGGTAAAATAATCACTTTTGAACCTTTCAACTAGGAGCCCATTCCGATTGGATGAATTTACGTTCATAAGCCAATACGAAACCCTATAACTCAACAATATTTGATTGAGAAAGCAAAAGGAACCAGCAGTTTAAGCAAATCGAGGCACAATTTCGCGTTTTTGTTCCGAGCAATTACATATTCGCTATATCACATCATCCAATTATGGATAGAGCGTAAACAACTGAATATATTTATTTCTGTGAAATCATAAACACATAATATGGAGGTACTGGAGAAAGAGTAAGGGTGGAGGAAACAAGAACAACAACAATAACCCAGTAAAAATCTCACAAGTGGCATCTTGGGAGGGTAGAGTGTAGGAAAACCTTACCCCTACCCCGGGGAGTAGAGAGGCGGCTTCCGAAAGATCATCGGCTCAAAAAGAAGAAAAGAAATCCTTTGACCAAAAAATATAGACTTTTAGTTAACTATTAGATTTTATGTAATGAGGGCTTAAACTTAGTTAATAATAATATCTCTAGACTTAGAACTTGATAGCGTGGATGACATGAGATAAAGTTGGTGGGGAACTGAAAGTAATGCGCATTTAATATTCCAAAGGATGTGAGAAATACTAGAGGTATATCAAACAATAAATAGCAATAGATGACATTTATGTAATTAATGAGAATGATCAACCCAATAATGAATGAAGTGGATGATTCTTCCTTCTGACAATGATGAATGATAGATAAATCCTAGAATATTTGAACTATTCTCGGATATGATGGAAAAGTATGGAATAATGCGAGCAAGAATCTTAATGAAAAGGTAAAGTTTGTATCTATGCTAGAGATACTAAATCTTCTTCTCAAAAAGTGTTCTTATCAAGTGAACATTAAATGCCTTATCCCCTTATCTCTTTTTCTATTTATACAAGACACATCCCTAACAACCGTAGTAGTACAAGTGAAAAGAATATCCAATAGAATACTCTCATCAATGTCTCATTTCAAATAATGACCTTTACAATAATTTGCACAATAACCAACCTCAGCAGTGATTGGCTCCTCGGTCACAGACCTTGATCTTCCTGGACGACCTCGACCGATCCTTTCCTTAAT
Source organism: Nicotiana knightiana (assembly GCA_005239525.1). Taxonomy (NCBI): domain Eukaryota; kingdom Viridiplantae; phylum Streptophyta; class Magnoliopsida; order Solanales; family Solanaceae; genus Nicotiana; species Nicotiana knightiana. The sequence goes on along the minus strand of ML380740.1, from coordinate 19,899 downwards.
GTCGCTTCACGCTAAATTTTCTTAAGACAGATTTTGACCTATACAGTTAGTCTCTCTGCCTATTGAGGTCCACCCCGGACAGCCTTGATGAGCGGACCCTATTTGTCGTGGTTGGGAAGTTTGGACGATCAAGTCAAGTAATAGCATTTCAGACGAGGTGACAACGTGACCTTTCGTGAGCCGCGACATTTGGGGTCACATCGATTTAGAGTGAACTCATGACATCATGCGTCATTAAAACACATTTTCCCAATACCTCGTGTCGTTTCCCATGCCTCTATACCTGAGCTAAGTAATGACTCTAATGCTTGAACTCTTATAAATAGGGATATGAAACCATTTTTTTTGTTCTTTGCACTCTAAATATTGAATCTCTGTGTCTTCTTCTTCCTTCTTCATATAGAGTTCTTGTCTTCTTTGCCTCATTATCATATCTCTGCTTTCCCTGATTCTGGTGATACCTACTGCTCACAACCCTTTTGCACTAGAAATATCCTCTCTAAAAAAAATGGTTAACGTATCTTCTAGTTTTGGTAGAGCAACTGACCCTATTCCCTTGGTGGTGCGTATGCCTCCCCATGACGATTGCATTTATATTGCTGTTGAAGACGAGAATTTTCCTACTGTGGAGGAGATAATCCCTTGTAGTGAACAAGTCAGATCTGATTTCTCAAAGGTACCTGAGGACGAATCCGAGATCTCAGAGTCACTAATGAAAGAGGCTGACCTCACCGAATTTAGGGAAAAGTTCAAAATTCCTTCCCATATCGATCAAATTCTAGTAGAGCATGATGCGGTTCAAATACACCGCCCTGGGTATTGCACTTTCTATACGTACCCCTTCCATGTCAGCTACTCCTTTCCTATTTTCCCATTGGTGAAGGAGTTTTATCGCTATCATGGTGTTTTCCCGGTCCAAATTTCTCCATACATTTACAAACTTATCTGCATGTTTATGAAATACGCAGAATTAGTCGGGGTCGGGGTGCCACTTCTTCACTTGATGCATCTCTGCACCCCTAGTTTTCATAGGGGGACGATGTGATACCTTCGCCACCGAGGAAGCAAATGTTTAGTGGTGAGGATGGACGACAAGGCAAATAGCTAGTTTTGGCTCAACTACTCATTTGGTAAAATCGAAGATCTAGTGGCCAATGCGAGCGGGTTCCCTGAGGCTTGGAATTATTCCCGTAATTATCACTCTTCTCCTTTTTTTCTATATCAAGCGTTTGTTTTGCCAGCTTTGGGCGCATTGTGACATTTCGTTATCTCTTTGTGTAGCCAAGACTGTACCCCCTCCTTTGTTCAAAGACATCCATGATTGGGTTGGTCGGGTTCTGCCCCATACAATGGGAATTCGTGAATGGTCGGCCTTCCTCAAAAAGTTCAGACCCGAGCCTTCCGCGACCGGTAAGTTTAACCATTTGCATCCATACTGTTGTGACCTCCTGGTCTCTTGCTTGTTATAGTCTCGTGCGAAAGAATGGCCTTTTAATCTTCCTTTTTCAGCCCGAGATCGTCAAGAAGAGCGAGGACCCCTACTCCAGCACTTCGTAAGTGAAAAACTACTTCGGAATCCGCTCCTGCTGTAACTGCAGCCATGCCGGCCTGGTTGTCCACTTCCATTCTGCCTTCTGCTATGACTAGGTCGGCTCGGTTGTCTACTGCATCAGCACCAGAACTCCCGAATTCCCCTTGCATCATTTAGTAGATGAAGAAGATGAGTCATCACTAGGTGAGGAGGGTTTGATCTCTCGTAAAAGAAGATCGGTGGATGTCGGCGATAGGACTGATCGACCCTTGGATTCAGTAAGGGTGATCCTGAGCTAGCAACTATTGTTCTTGAAGATGATGCAGATCAGCTATTTGAGTTCTGCCATCAACGGAGGTCGTAGAAGGCGCACCCCTTCATGTAAGCATGTCAAACGGGTCGGGTCAACCCGTTTTTTGACCGGTTGTAACCCGGACTGACCCTTACCGGTAGTTAGGGGGCCGAGTGGGCTGGGTTAGGGGGTTGGTCCATTCACCTAAAAAGATCCGTGTTACACACCATGTTTTTGTACGTGAGAGTACATCGTAAGTCAATTGACGTAAGCTCAGAAATAAGATTATATTTGATGGAATATAAAGTAATTCAATCATGTTACACTGGAGGTTACAAATATTTAAGATCATGAATAACGAGTACCAAGAGGGTTGGAAATCTTAGAAGCTAAACCAATTGAAGAAAATAAGTTTCGTCGAAAGTCGACGAGTTTGGAATGTTATAACATGTACTTTAGGGTGAGACTATGGTTCATTATATGATAAGGAGATTATTCTATGAGTTAATTTTTATCGTATGATAGTTGTGTTCTACATTTTGAAGTCAATCAAGTTGTGGAACAAAAGTTGGCAAAGGTCTTCACAAGTTACACTCATAATGTGCTGAAAATTAGGTCAAATGTAACTGAGATTTAATCCCAATATACTTGGAATTATTGGATGATATACCAACAAAATTTAATATCTATGAGTCTAGTTTCCAATGCATTAAACCGTTCATCGATACAACATAGGAGTAGAGAGATATTTGCAGTTTCACGAGACTGCGCAGACATCATAAGTGACAAGCAGGTCAATCACTAGAGCTTTTTGAGCAATACATTTCATGTGCTATATGAGGTATTATTGGGACATATAATATACCAAATCAAAGGTCTTGGAATTTAGTTTCTAACTCTCTTAACCGTTCGTTCATACGACATCAGGATAAAAAGATATAAGCGTCGGAAGATGGACTAATCCTAGGGTGCCAAGCTAGCACCTCTTTGACTTTTCCAAACTTGATATATATAAACCTTAGGTCGGATTTCTCTTCATTATTCAGAATAAAACGAACAGATAACACCCATAAACATAACCTCAAGCTATCTTCTAGGGTTTCAAATAAGATTATCATTCCGGGCATGAAATCGAGAAGCAATAACATCAAAACGATCACTACGACGTAAGTGTCATTATACCGCCTCTCCTTTTTCTTTGTAGTTAAAGTTTTGGAAGGTACTTCATTGTTAAGAAATTTCTAATATTTGTATTTAAGTGTTTAAATATCAAGGAAGATTGATAAATATGTTTCCTAATTGTGAGAACTCATGGGACAGTGATCGGAAGCTGTGAGTTCGAGTTATTTGACTTGTAGCGGACTGTTTTGTGTTGTTGTTGGGATTTGTATTTTACTACATTTTAGTGGAGTTTTGGAGGAGGAAGGGTTTGGAGAAACACCATATAGATTTAGGTTTGTGAGCTGGTCATTCGTTGTAACATTTCCGGGGTGTTTGACACGACTACGATGGTCGTCTTATGTGTGAAGTGATTAGGCTGTATGTGGACTGTTTTGGGAGGCTCAATATGATTATTATTGATGTTGTTTGGGCTGTTTGGTGATTTTTTTGACTTGTGTGAATTCATATAAATAGGGGAGGTGATGTCCGTTTCATCGTAAAATAGGTTGTGGTCGATACATAATAGTTATGACGCTTAAAGGATAATGATAGTGTCGTTTCTCTTATTGTAGATTAAGGAGTTGTGACATTTGCGTAGCTTGAGGTTGGGGTAGTATATAAAAGATATGTGAGTCTATCCTTTTCCTTCTTTTGCACGACTCCGATTATACATAATGCAATGAACGAGCTTCAAAAGATACTCTACTCTTAGAAGCTAGCAGTACTTACATTGTTTCCCTTCTTATGGAACAATTGATGTTGAGGTTGCTTCTATTTTTCTTATGTTATCAATGTTTTTGGTACTTCCTGAATCTTATAAGATTCTCGGTGAGGACTTAGCCCTAATGATGTGTACGGAGAATATCTACCTTACGTCACTCCGAAATGTTAAGAACATGATTCCAATGAGTTCTGCCTGCATTATATATATGTGTCTATTTTACTCTACCAAGTCGTGCTATAGTCGGCCGGGTATGGCACCTATTGTGCAACCACTGATCAGTTGGGTTTATCGAGCCCTCTTTGAGGTCGGGTATGATATGATGATGATGATGCCCACAGAGGTGAATGTTCTATGATGATGATGATGCCCACAGAGGCGGATGTTTAAAAAGATTATGTGTATATAAGTATCATGCATTTCATGTTAATGTCTCTTATAAGGAATGCATTTTTGTTATAGATATTATGGGTATGTCGGGGCCCTGTTCCGGCTATGTTGCATTACTTATGGTCCTTTAGAGGCTCATAGACAGGTGTCGACTCATGTATAGTTTGGTATGCCTTGTTGGCTAATTTTTGTTGTATAGTCTTTCATGGCAGCGTTGTAGCTCGTACCTTTTATGTAGTTTCTTAGCAATCTTGTCATCCCATGTGATGTATGTTCATGATCCATATCTACCATTTATATTGATCTCGTTATCCCTTAAAGATAATAAGAAGGTTAGATAAAATGTGCGTTGGTGCTCGGCAAGTATGGCCTGGGTGCTAGTCATGATCCTCCAGTTTGGGTCATGACAAACTTGGTATCATAGCAGGTCTATCCTAGGGATAGTCTATGAGCCGTGTCTAGTAGAGTCTTGTTTATGGGTGTGTTGTACACCACACTTATAAGCAAGAGGCTACAGGGCATTTAGGACTGTTACTCTTTCTTCTTACTCTAGATCGTGTGGTAGAGCTCAATCGTAAGAACTCAATTTCCTCAATTCTATTGTATTTATAATATGACGATGCATACATATAGAAAGATGGATTGCAAGAGATTGCAATGTGGCTGTGGAAGAGTTGAGTCAGAGGAACTTAATTTTACATCATGCTTATGATGAGTAAATGTGAGGTCTTCAGCAGATCATGTGTGTGCTAAGATGTGTTAGTTTCTTAATAAGGAGCTCTAAAGAAAGAATATCTGTCTACCTATATGGTAAAAAGAAATAAGAGAATCAGAAGGTAGATACAAGTTTTAGCAAGTAAAAGAAGCAAGATAAAGAAGGGTAAGAGGTACCTAGTTAATAAAGATTATCAGTATTTATAATTCTGACAGAGAAATATAAGAATTTTTAGTCACTTTCAACAATAACAGAGATATCTACAATTGTCCATACCGATCTCAATTATGCCTTATGGGAGCTAACTGAAATAATTTAAGAGAAGGATAGGATATCAGGATCCAGCTGGGATTAGAGTAATCGAAAATTGTGGATAGATTGTTATCATTATTTAACATTTTTGAAGGGTAGTGCAAAACATGGTAATAGTTCTCATTTGTAGATAGCCATATGGTCACTTTAGAATGGAACAATCATATATGTATACTAGAATATTTAGAAATTTCATAAGATAGGTACTAGGATCCTAGAAGGGATAAATATTTGCCTTAGTATGACTCCTGCCATTAGTAAAANTCATGTTGAAGTCTTTATAATAGGGCGATAGACAGAGATATTAGCATGAGAATAAGAAGAGAGTAAATGAAACATTATGAGTAAGAGGTGATAAATGAGTGATAGCGGTAAATGAGAATATGGTATAATGATAAAGTCTATAGTCAAGTGAAGGAAAAGAAATGAGAGGAGACAGGCCTTGAGACAATACAAAAGTGTAAGCCATAAAGGCATACCCTCATTTGGAGAAATGAGTTGGTGACTCACGCGTAATTACCATAAGGAAAAGTTAGACCCCCCAAGTAATAGAAATTAGTATGGGATAGTAAACAAGAAAAAAAAATCGTACATGAATTAGGGATCAAAGGAATTGGTAATAGTCGACATCGTTTCAAAGATAGTGTTTCGACAATAATAGAATGAACAATAGAAGAATAACCTTTAAAGGTCATTCACGAAGACGCTTCCCTAAAGCAAGCACTATGAGCAGAGTTAAGCTTAAGGGACTAAATGTGCCAGTTATACCATGTGTCACCCTTGTGTGTACGAAATTCAATTATACCTGGTGTAGAAGGGTTACCGCAAGGCGAGTAATGTCTGTGAAGATGTAGAAACAAAATGCCAAAGATGAAGAGGTAAATATCGAATGGTAAAGGAAGAATGTAGTAAAAAGGTGAAAGGAATAAGATTGCATTTATTCATATCCTAGAGATATAATATAACTCCAGAACATTATGCAAGCATGATGCAGGGGAGAATCAATAAGGGTTTCGCACTCGATGATATTGATATATAAGTGGGAATGAACACTTGATACATAAGGATCCCGTACAAGAGGTAAGTTAAGACAAAGGACATAACCCAAGAGGCGTTAAATAAAATAAAGATATGAGAGTGGACCAATGGGTAGTCAGTAGTTGATTCAGGAAGATCCTAGTTATGGCTAGATAGGAGGATATAGGCAAATCAGTAGATCATGCAAGATAAAAGTAGTGAAACCCAGCATATTAAATTCAGTCTCTTAGATACAAAATCGTAATCCTCGAAAAATATTCATACAGGAGTTGGGGTAGTAGAAGGTACAATATAAGTGTTACGGAAATAAAATAGAGTTCCACAATGGAGAGAACTAAAATTTCAATTCAGTTACAAGCACAAGGGCATGGAGGTAAGTAACTAAGGATAATGATAGGCGAGTAAGAACATCAGAAATAACGTGGGATATACAATGTAATAAGGTCTCAGGTTTATAAGAGTTAGAAGTTCTTCCCTAAGTACTACAACAAAAGACTAGCTGAGGAAATAAGGAAGAAGGCTTCAAAATAAGCATAGTGACCTAAAGTAGAAATGGTCTTATAACAATAGTCTCACTATAATGTTGTATGCACTCCATAAGAAAGTGTCACCTATCGTAGCTAATGAACGGAAGAAGAAGAAAAAATCAATCAAAAGTTGATAATTGAGATCATATGAGTTACAGGGAACTCCCGTATTCATGGGCATTAAGATAGGCCAAGTATCAATGTGGCAAGCGGCAGAACGACCAGGAAAAGTAATTGTTTACATTTAAAGACAACTGAGAAGGCGTGAAAGGAAATCTATGGTGCTAACATGATGAAAGGAAGGTTACGAGTAGTATAAGTAGATGTGCGTAGGTCGCAAGCTAAAGTATGGTAGAGCAACAAGGTTTTAGCTAGGCAGGAGTAAGGATAAGAAAAAGTGAGTGAGAAGGTGACGAGAATAAGTAATTCCTCAGGATTAAACCCATCACAACAAGAGAGCTGATGGTTTCCACACAGTTATAAAAATCTCAGTATAGCATGAGTGAACTCAAAGGAGTTAAAAACTAGGAGCATTTAGAAGAGATAGAATGCTAACATGGTAGTAAAGTAAGGGTGTAATTGTGATAAATGATAAGAGGATGATGTTCAAACCTTTGATTGAGTAATGATTGAGAACAAGTATTTCATGAACTGCACGGGACTAGAATACCCCCATAAGATGAATCGCATTAGGATGCTATGATATACAGTTATTGCATTATAGTATCGTCCCTAAGTGGATCAAGAAAATCACTTCAGATGTCCCCGATGAGACGTGAGCCCTAGTGACGATATATTACATAAGAGATTTTAAATTATTAGTGGTAGATTATAGATCAATATTAAGGTGAACCAATAATAAATGGATGAAAGTTACAAAGTATGAGATGAGATTATGCTGTCATTATTAAGATGGACGGTAATAAGGAAGCATTAAATGACTTAGATTTATACATATAGGATAAGCAGTGAGAGAAAAACCTGGAGTTGGGTGGCAAGTATCCATAATAATAAACCGAAGTAAGAGTTATGGTATAGTATGACCTACCTAGTAGTGGTAAAGCCATAAGGATAGATAACTGAGGCTATGAAACAAGATATAGCAATAGTCGTAAGTTCAACAAAATACCAAACAAAGAACTTTACTACACCTATAGATGCCCAGAGGGACAGCTTGTCATAGTACAATATATGTTCACCAAGTGAATCCTAAAGATATGTTAAAAGCTAACAAGAAAAAAAAGGAGATAAGAGTTGCATTGGCGCACATTCAAGGTTAGAATTGTCTAGGCTGCATGAAAGAAGGTAGAATAGTTATGACATTGAAAGGAGTTCAACCATAAGTCGTGGTGTGAGAAAGAGGCCTAAAGGAGGGAATGCTCTAGACTTTGGATTAATCACTGAATAAATCCCTAGATGGAAAATAAAATATTAAATTATTTGTAAGATTTATTGCTTAATATATGGAAAAGTGCATTAGTCAACATTCGAGGAAGAATGTTCCAAAGGAGGGAATGATGTTACACCCCATGTTTTCGTACATGAGAGTACATCGTAAGTCAATTGATGTAAGCTCATAAATAAGATTATATTTGATGGAATATAAATTAAGTTAATCATGTTACGTTGGAGCTTAAAAATATTTAAGATCATGAATAACGAGTACCAAGAGGGTTGGAAAGCTTAGAAGCTAAACCAATTGAAGAAAATAAGTTTCATCGAAAGTCGACAAGTTTCGAATGTTATAACATGTACTTTACGGTGAGACTATGGTTCATTACATGATAAGGAGGTTATTCTATGATTTAATATTTATCGTATGATAGTTGTGTTCTACATTTTGAAGTCAAGCAAGTTGTGGAACAAAAGTCGGCAAAGGTCTTCGCAAGTTACACTCATAATGTGCTGAACATTAGGTCAAATGTAACTGAGATTTTCTCCCAATATACTTGGAATTATTGGATGATATACCAACCAAATTTAATATCTATGAGTTTAGTTTCCAATGCATTGAACCGTTCACTGATACGACGTCGGAGTAGAGAGATATTTGCAGTTTCACGAGACTGTGCATACATCATAAGTGACAAGTAGGTCGATCACTAGAGCATTTTGAGAAATAGATTTCATGTGCTATATGAGGTCTTATTGGGACATATAATATACCAAATAGAAGTTCTTGGAATTAAGTTTCCAACTCTTTTAACCTTTCATTCATAGGACATCAGGATAAAAATATATAAGCATCGGAAGATGGACCAATCCTAGGGTGCCAAGCTAACAACTCTTTGACTTTTCCAAACCTTATATATATAAACCTTAGGTCCTATTTCTATTCATTATTTAGCATAAAAAGACCATATAACACCCATAAACATAACCTCAAGATATCTTCTAGGGTTTCAAAGAAGATTATCATTTTGGGCACGAAATCGAGAAGCAATAACATCAAAACGATCCCTACGACATAAGTGTCACTATACCGCCTCTCCTTTTTCTTTGTAGTTAGAGTTTTGGAAGGTAATTCATTGTTAAGAAAAGTATAATATATTTTAAGTGTTTAAATATCAATTAAGGTTGATAAATATGTTTCCTAATAGTTAGAACTCACGGGACGGTGATCGGAAGCCGTGAGTTCGAGTTATTTGACTTGTAGCGGACTGTTTTGTGTTGTTGTTGGGCTGCGTGTTTTACTACTGTTTTGTGGAGTTTTGGAGGAGTAAAGGTTTGTAGAAACACCATATAGATGTAGGGTTTTGATCTGGTCGTTCGTTGTAATATTTCCGAGTCGTTTGACACGACTACGGTGGTCGTCTTATGTGTGATGTGATTAGGTTGTGTGTGGACTGTTTTGGGAGGCTCAATATGATTATTATTGATGTTGTTTGGGATGTTTGGTGATTGTTTTGACTTGTGTGAATTAATATAAATAGGGGAGGTGTTGTCCGTTTTATCATAAAATAGGTTGTGGTCGATACATAATAGTTATGACGCTTAAACGATAACGATAGTGTCGTTTCTCTTATTGTAGAGTAAGGAGTTGTGACATTTGCGTAGCTTGAGGTTGGGGCAGTATATACAAAGTATGTGAGGCTATCCCTTTCCTTCTTTTGCACTACTCTAATTGTACATAATGCAATGAACGAGCTTCTAAAGATACTCTACTCTTAGAAGCTAGCAGTACTTACATTGTTTCCCTTCTTATGGAACAATTGATGTTGAGGTTGCTTCTCTTTTTCTTATGTTATCAATGTTTTTGGAACTTCCTGATTCTTATAAGATTCTCGATGAGGAATTATCCCTAATGATGTGTACGGAGAATATCAACCTTACGGCACTCCGAAATGATCAGAACATGATTCCAATGAGTTCTGCATGCATTATATACATGTATCTATTTTACTCTACCAAGCCGTGCTATTGTCGGCCGGGTATGGCACCTATTGTGCAACCACTGATCAGTTGGGTTTACCGAGCCCTCTTTGAGGGCGGGTATGATATGATGATGATGATGCCCACAGAGGTGAATGTTCTATGATGATGATAATACCCACAGAGGCGGATGTTTAAAAAGATTATGTGTATATATGTATCATGCATTTCATGTTAATGTCTCTTAGAAGCACTCAGATGCTACATCTTGTATCTCCTACATCTCTCTTTATATTACTGTTCTTATTTATGCTTTCCTGCCTTACATACTCGGTACTTTATTCGTACTGACGTCCTTTTATTTGTGGACGCTGCATGTTGTGTTGCAGGTCCGGATAGACAGGTAGACACAGCTCCCCCACTACAATAGGCTTTCTAGTTCAGCGGTTATAGGCGAGTTCCCTTCTCCGGACTTGCCGTGGTCTTGGAATGAATTTTTGTTATAGATATTATGGGTATGTCGGGGCCCTATTCTGGCTATGTTACTTACTTATGCTCCTTTAGAGGCTCATAGACAGGTGTCGACTCATGTATAGTTTGGTATGCCTTGTTGGCTAATTTTTGTTGTATAGTTTTTCATGGAAGCATTGTAGCTCGTACCTTTTATGTAGTTTCTTAGCAATCTTGTCATCCCATGTGATGTATGTTCATGATCCATATCTACCATTTATATTGATCTCGTTATCCCTTAAAGATAATAATAAAGTTAGATAAAATGTACGTTGGTGCTCAGCAAGTATGGCCTGGGTGCTAGTCATGATCCTCCAGTTTGGGTCGTGACAATCCGGTTAATCGGACCGATCAAACTCGGTCATCGAAAATTACTGTTGAACCGATTTACCAGCCCGACCTGGACCGGCTTAACGACTAGAAATCTATTTTTTTAAAGGTGTCATGACCGTTGGCCTTCAAATTTGACCGTTTCCCAACGGATATTTTGCAAGAAGAATCCTTTTTTGGAAAATTTTGTTTTAAAAAAATACTTTTAATAATTAATTATTTAGGACTTTGAAAAACTATAAATACACCCCCATCTTCTTCATTTCTTCACTCATCTCTCATTTCTCAAACTCAAATTCTCAATTCAAGACAAATCATGTCCTGTGATTCTAGAGTGCGCTCATAAGTTTGGTATCACTTTGAGGTGGTAGAAGAAAATGAAGAAGTTCACAAAGTAAAGTGCAAGAAATGTGGTCAAGTCTTAAATCTTCGTCGAAAGTGGGAGGGCATAGGCTGTTTAAAGAGGCATATGAAGAGTTGTCTTGAGCGTTCTTCAGAAATTCATATTTAAGATTTTAAGTTGATTTAAGACAATTTTGTGTTATTTTAAAATTATTAGATGTGTTATGCTTAATGTTTTAGTTTGTTAGATTAATTTGAAGTATTATTATGCAATGATAAGTGCAAGTTTGAACTTTAATTTGAAGTATTAAATGTAAACTTTAATTTGCAAGTTTGAACTTGCTAATTATAAGAGCAATTGTTTTTCATCTTCATTGTATTCTATTATCTTAAATTCTTAATGAAATATTCAAAAAATCAAATATAAAGATTTTAAAGCCTTTGAATCCTTTTATTCAAATACTCTTTTTATAAGATAGTTTTTTTGATTTATATTTTTACTTTATATTATATAAATTACAATAGTTATACAAAATACATAAAAAACAATAACACTAACCCGGCCCGGCCCCTTTGACCCGTAACCCTTACGGTTTATTTTTTTCCGGGATGGACCCAGACCTGTAAAGCTCGATTAGGAATAACCTATAATTGGCCCGGATTGGAAACCGACCAGTCACCTTTTTTTCCAACCCGTCCCGACCCAGCCCAGCCCACCCGTTAAACACCCACACTTTCATGGCACCGAGGCCGGAACTGGGGGAAAATATGGAAGCTCTGGGAGCTGTGTGACGAGATGAGCCATCGTCCTCACATCCGGCTAACATTCCTTCTTCGTCTGTTGATGGAAGAGATAAGGGTGTTGCTGAGGCTAGATATGAGATGGACTCCTATCTTGACGCCGACGAGGTGCGGATGTTGAGTGATGTGTTTACCCGAGTTGAAGTGAGGTTGGAAGGGTCCACACGGACCATTGCGATTCCTATGGAGAACGTGGTCTCTTCCTTAGGTCCCCTTTCCTCCGACATGGAGGGTAAAACTCTCGAGGAACTGGACGATGCTGGCCTATCGACGAGTATAGTCGGTCTCGCCCTTAGGGTAAGCTTTTTGTCCTTTTCAAATTCCATGCTTTGTACTTCATTTTTACTTGTGTTTTTTACTTTAGTTCTCTCTTTTTTTAGACTGTGATTCTAGAGATCGTGAGTGACCGTCGAGAGGAGAGGCGCAAAGCCATTTTCAAGAATCTGGAGCGGAAGTATCGTGAGTACCGCAATAAGCACCGCGAGATCTGCAGAGTGGCAACTTCCAGGCTCTCCGAGACGAGCTGAAAGAGAAAGATGAAGAGTTTGTGAGCGTCATCAGCGTCCTGGAGGGGGCGTTGAGGGATAAATAAGAGGAGCTCGTGGTGAGAAAGGGGGTCGAGGCCCAATGTTCCAATTTTCAAGCCCAAGTGGTTTCGTTGCGGGAGCTCGAGGAGTGTCTAATCAAGGTGGAAGCTCTGAGCAGCAAGGTTTTCGAGAGGACAGTGGACTCAGAGAAGGCGGAGTTAGCCCCGCTAGAAGCTGCGCAAAAAATGGAGGCTCTTGAGATCATGGTCTGCGTTCTTCCTTCTGAGTGGGAGAGTGCCCGAGAGACGGCCAGGCTCAAAGAGGAGCGGCTTGATGAGCGGCTAGGGGAACTGGAAAAAGATGTTTCATGCCTTGGTGAACAAGTTGTTGCTCTTGAGATCGAGAACGCACTTTTATTGGCTCAGCCATCTTCTTCTCGCACTTCTACTTTTCGTGACATTCGGCGGGATCTGTATGATAAGTGGATCCACGTCGAGGCCCAATTGGATATATTTAGAGACCTGATGGGGTGGGGAAAATTTTGGAGGCCGACTTCGAGGATACTCGTGCTAAGGCACGTGAAGATCGGATTGCTTGTGGATATGACCCCACTACAACGGAGGTTGGTGATGACGAAGAAGATGTGGGCATGGATCGGATTGAACAGGACGTCTGGTACAAGGATGAGTATCTTGATGGAGATGGTGGTGGCGAAGATTAGTTGTTTTTCCTTCTTTTTATTTGTAATCTTGCGTATATATTTTTGTGGGTGTCTTTTCATGCCTTTGTGAGGAGAATATTCTAAGTATGAAATGCCAGTTCTATTGTTCGTACCTGATTCTTTTCCTTTTGAATGAATTTGCATACCCTTTGTTTTTGTTGTTTGGTCGCCTTAACCATAAGAACTTAGTTCAAGTAGTTATGGACGAGGGCATAATAGGTGTTAATTTGAATGAAGTCAAATGTAACCCGTGTTAAGTTATGACCGCCGGCCAAATATGTATTAATTCGAGCGAGGTCCAATGTAACCTAGTTTTAAGTTATGGCCGAGGTCTGAATAGGTGTTAATTTGAGCAAGGTCGAATGTAACTCGTGTTAAGTTATGGCCACTGGCCGAATATGTGTTAATTCGAGCCAGGTCGAATGTAACCTAGTTTTAAGTTATGGCCGAGGGCCGAATAGGTGTTAATTAGAACGAGGTCAAATGTAACCTAGTTTCAAGTTATGGTCGAGGGCCGAATAGGTGTTGAGGCGACATTGCTTTAGCTGGGAATTTGGCAAAAATATGGGCGAACTTCATGCATTTGTGATTTGTTCACACACTTGGAGAAATTTACATATTTTCGGGCTGGCATTCCAGTCCTAGTCTATCTAGTGTTTGCTGGTATTCCAGTTCCCATCTATCTAGTCTCTTCATCGATCGACCTGGAGAAGTATATTAAGAGGTCAAGCAATGAACTAACTGCCATGTGTCTCCCTCTGTTCACACTTCAGCTTGAATGTCCTCCTCATCGCCTCGTTAAAAAACTCCTTGAGAAAACCCAGTTGGGACAAAACTCAAGTGAGGGAAAAAAGAGTACGACTTGGAGGACGCTTTTTCTTAAAAATTGAAGTACTTGAGGTGGGTGATGTTCCAGTTGTCCGGTAGTAGTTTTCCTTCCATTGTTTATAGTTAGAATGACCCTTTGTTTGTTGTTGCCATGATCTTGTATGGGCCATCCCAAATTGTTCCCAATTTACCTTCTTGAGGATCGTGTCTTGCTTGTGTTTTAACTTTGAGTACGTAGTCTTTAAGTGGTATGACCTTTGCCTTTTTGTTGTAATAGTGTTCTCCCTTTTTTTTGGGCGACCATCCTTATATAGGCCATATCCCTTCGTTCTTCGGCTTCGTCAAGCTCCTGCCTTTTTCTTTAGACGTTCCCCGACCCGCTCTCGCGGGAGTATCTCAGAGTGGGCTCTCCGACTTCGACCGGTATTATAGCATCAGTCCCATAGACTAATGAGTAGGGCGCCTCTCATGTGCTCGTCTTTGGCATTGTTCGGTAGGCCCATAGTAATTCTGTTAGTAACTCCGCCCATAATCCCTTGGCGTCTTTGAGATTTTTCTTCATGATGTTCAGTATTGATTTGTTGGAGGACTCCGCTTGCCCGTTGCCCGTTGGGGTCTATTGTCGCAACTGATCTCTTTTAGGAGGCCGAAACGACATACGATGTTTTTCCATTTAAAGGCGGTCACTTCCTATTCGCGTATTTGGAAAAATGCTCCTACTTCTACCCATCTAGAAAAATAGCCAGTTATCACCAAAAGAAATTGTACGTTACCTCGCCCCACAAGGAGGGGGACAACGATGTCCATTCCCCACTTAATGAATGGCCAAGGGAAAGTGACTAAGTGGAGGTGCTCGTTCACTTGGTGGATCATTGGGGCGTACGTTTGCACTGTTCGCAATTTTTTATGAAGTCTGCGGCCTCTTTTTTCATGGTAGGACAATAGTAACCTTCCCGCATGAGGCATCTGACCAGAGCTCGATTTCTGGAATGTGCTCCGCAATGGCCTTTGTGGACTTATTCAAGGACGCGCCGTGTCTGATTTGGGCCTAAGAATTTCACCAAGGGGCCGACATACGTCCTCTTGTATAGGTCGTTATGAATGATGTTGTACCTGGCTGCTTGCATTCAAAGTTTTTTTGCTTTTTTTTTGTCATTTGGGAGTATGCCATCCTGCAAGTATGTAACAATACGGTTGCACCAGTACCAAGTTAGGTTTATGGTTCTTACCTCGACTTGATCTATTGATGAGTAGAGGAGGGTGATCACATATCTTTCTCTGGTCGTAATGTTTTTGGTCATTGCTTATAACTTGGAGAGGATGTACGCCTTGGTGTTCTGTGCTCGGGGGATCTGGGCGAGCTAACTTTCGTCGACCTAGGGTAGCATCTTACAGATCTTGGTCTAATATTTTTTTAAATCTTTGCACTTTGATCTGGAATGTCCCTATGACTTGGTTGACGACAAGTTGAGAATCGCAGCATAGTCTTACCCGTCTCGCCCTATACTTGAGTGCTGGCCTTAACACTGCAATTACAACCTCGTATTCGGCCTCGTTGTTAGTCATGTTCTGGCACCTTATGGACTAGTGAATCACTTCTCCTATTGGGACTTCGAGTACGAGTCCCAGTCCAGACCTTGACGCGTTAAGGCGTCGTCAGTCTAAAAAAACCCATAAGTCCTGTGTTTGGGGAGAAGCATGGGTGGCTTCTTTCTCGACTTTGGTCATTATTTTTTTGTTAAAGTCGATGACGAATTCGGCAAGGACTTGTGACTTTATCGTTGTTCATGGTTGATATGTAATATCATGTTCGCTTAATTCTACGACCTATTTGGCTAACCTGCCCGATAGCTCGGGTTTATGCAGGATGGGGTGGCACAGGAAGCAGGGTCTAAGCTTTCGTGAAGCTATGACCAAGGTCAGGGCAAATTTTTCGAGGTGGGGGTACCTCATCTCTCCGTCGACTAGTATTTTGATAATGTAATAGATGGGAGATTGCGTACCTTTATTTTCTTGGACCAGGACTATACTCGCAGCTACTTCGGATACATCAAGGTAGACGAAGAGGCATTCCCCTGGTTCCGGTTTTAAAAGCAATGATGGCGATGACAAATAAGTGCTTAACTGCTCCAGGGCTTCAGTTCACTCGAAGGTCCATTGGAGGTCGTTATCCCTTTTTATTATGCCAAAGAACTTATGGCATCTATTTCATGATCGCGAGATGAATCTTGATAGGGCAGCGATATGGCCAGTCAGCCTCTGAACCTGTTTTTTGGTGGTTAAGTGCTCTGGTGTTCCTTCGATGGCTTTGATTTGGTCAGGGTTGACATTGATGCCTCACTCTGACACTAGGAAACCCAAGAATTTTCCTGAAGCCACGCCGAATGCAAATTTTTCGGGGTTTAGTTTCATTTCGTATTTCCTGATTATGTTGAAGGCTTCTCTCAAGTGGTCGATGAGATCTTCTTTCCTTTTGGATTTGACCAGCATGTCATCTATGTAGACTTCCATCGTCTTGCCGAGTTTTCCCTTGAAAATATTTGTCATCAACCTTTGGTACGTTTCCTCTGCGTTTTTTAATCCAAAAGGCATAACTCTGTAGCAGTACGTTCCTTGATGGGTGATGAAACTGGTTTTATCCTGATCCTCCTCTTCCATGAGGATCTGAGTGTAGCCCGAGTAAGCGTCCAAAAAACTCAGCAGTTTGTTCCCGGCCGTTGCATCTATGAGTTGGTCGATATGAGGCAATGGGAATGAATCTTTGGAACATGCTTTATATAAATCTGTAAAGTCTACGCACATTCTCTAGTTCCCGTTTTTCCTTTTCACCACGACCATATTGGCTACCCATCGGGGGTATTTTGACTCCCTGACGGAGCCATTTTCTAATAATTTTTTGACCTTCTTGCATACTACATCGTTTATCGCGGAGTTGAACTTCCGCCTAACCTACCTTATCGGGGGATGGAATGGCTCGACGTTCAACTTCTATATAGCGATCTCCTTTGGGAAACCTGGCATATCTGCATGTCTAAAAGAAAATAAGTCCACGTTAGTAGTTAAGAACTGACATAATTTATCTGGTTCTTGAAGCTTGCAGTCGATGTAAGCTTTCTTGATGTGGTCTTTTCCATCTAGTTGAACGGGGTCGAGGTCTTCTATGGTTGATCCCGCAGCTTCAATTGTATCAGGGTCTCTGATGATGACCTCCCTCTCATCACAGATCGACCTCGACCCTACTAATTGATATGCCTCTTTTGCTTTGCCCTTTATTTGTTGAGTGACCGTACAATACATGGCGATGTGGTAGCATTCCCAAGATGTGTCTTATTCCCCTCGTATGCTGAATATTCCCCATGGAGTAGGAAATTTGAGGACTTGGTACAGGCTGGAGGTGATGGCTTTCATGGCGTGTATCCATGGTCGCCCTATTATGGCGTTGTACGTCGTGTTCTGGTCCATGATATGGAATGTGGTTTGCAGAGTGACGATGCCGGCCAGGACGGGAAGTGTGATTTCTCCAGATGTTCGTTCAACTGTATTGTTATAACCTGTTAGCGTGATGCAACGTGACACTATCCTATCCTTGAGTTTCATTTGTGCAAGTACACGAGGGTTGATAATGCAAGCGCCGCTCCCATCGTCTATCATAATGTGTCTCACATCTGTATCTAATATTTTTAAAGTGATAACAAGGGCATCATAGTATGGGAAAACCAAGTCGTGGGTATCTGGCTTATCAAAGGTGATACTTTCTTTGAGTCTTCATACCGTTCATGATATATCTGCCGTTTGAGCTTATGGGTTGTAGTTGTTACACCCCATATTCTCGTACGGGAAAGTTAACCATAAATAAATTAATGGAAGCTCGGGAATGAGATTATCTTGAGGTTACACGCGTTTATGCTATTTATAACGAGCGATAAGTAAGTGCCGTGAAGGATAAAGGGTAAACGAATCGAAGAAAATAAGTTTCGTCGAAGGTGGTCGATTTGGATAAAATACGGTCCGAGCTTCAATACCGGCATTTATGGACTAATGCCATACAAGGTACCCCATGAACACGATAGTAGGGTACATAAAGTTTATTAAAAGTAAGTAGTATTTTAAGTAATTTGAGATAATTCTTAATTATGTGGATTATTGGTTAATGGGGGAATTAGAAAGTTAATAAAAATTAGTAGGTAATTAATTAACAATCCTTGATAAGACCAAGTTAAGAGTAACATGGAAGCACCCCTCCTTTGTGATTTGATGACTCTTGCAAGAGATATAGATGTGTCACACTTGAAGGAATTAGGTGCCACTAAGGTAGAGATGTGGAGCCCACCTAATAATCAAGAATAACAATTCCTAATTATCTTCTAATCTCTTAAGAAAATGGACATAGTAACGTTAAAGAGTTCAACCAAGATTCCATATTCTTTTGAAATGTTATTTCTATTCTCTTAAGGAAAGAGTTCAACAAAGATCATTTTCCAAAATCTCTTTACATAACAACGTGTTGCTAAGTGCTTAAGGAAAAGTTTCGGCGAAGATTTTCATTGCATAGAAACGTGATTGCTTCGAGATTTTCATACGACTTGATACGTATTTTTCACAATTAACGTCTGTTAGAGGATTGTCGAGAGAATCGACTCAGGTATGTAAGGCTATCCCTTCTTTATTTTTGGCATGATCTATACGACACGAACGAAACGAGCAAATGCACAACGTCCATAATTGACTCTATTCATAGAAATACTAGGGGTGTCTATATTCTTGATTCTCCATGTGAATTATAATTATATCTTCTATTCATGGGTCTTAGAAAAATATGTATTTGATAAAGTTTATTCGACAGGAATATTATTTTTATGACATTTCGAGAAATCTTATTAATGTATTTCTTGTAAATTTCATGCATTTATACATGTACATTGACCCATGATCAGATGGCGTTATATACGCGTATATATATATATATATATATATATAAGGTTATGGCGTTATATATGCACCGCCACCCGATCAGCCGGTATACATTGATGATTTGCCCACAGTGGCCGAAATGATGTGATGGAATGCCCTCAGAGGATTGATGATGTTATGAACGCATATACCTATGCATGGTATGACATTTATATGCATATGCATGACATTATAAAATTGAAATGATTCACAGAGCTATTTTCACGACCCCAAAGCCTAAGCCGGCTGTGATGGCGCCTATCATGGAACTAGGCTAGCCAACCATTACAGACTATCATAATATTTCATAATTTCCCAAAATTAGCAGATTTAAAAATAGCAAAATGAGATGAACAATTTATACATGTCCCCAAAACCTCGAGTCAACTGTCATGAGCATCTAGAACTGTAAATTCAATGTACAACAAGGTGACTTGCTACTACAAAAGTCTGAAGTACGAAAGACAAAAACTCTGAACTGAGGAAAGGAAGGGAGATAAGCTGGGGACGCTGAGAAACTACCTCGATCCTCGATCAAACTCCAAGCACGTCCGAAAATCAACTAGTGAAATGGTCCGGTACCTGGATCTGCACACATAGGTGCAGGGAGTAACGTAAGTACGCCAACTCAGTAAGTAATCAAAGTAACTAAAAACTTGAGTGTAGTGACGAGCATTTTTAAATCATGTAAATCCATATATGAGTAACAGTGGAAAGAAATAAATCAAGTCAGGAATCTACATTTCCGAATATTTCATAAAACTCCAATTTCCATTTAAAATCTCGTATAAAACATTTGTCCAACATTATCATCAGAGGCTCAGTGTAAAG
>ML380739.1:0-17591 GCA_005239525.1 Nicotiana knightiana | reverse complement strand
TGTTATTATTATTATTATTATTATTATTATTATTATTATTATTATTATTATTATTATTATTATTATTATTATTATTATTATTATCATTATCGAGTCAGCACAAGAGTCGCAGGGATGATGCAAGACCGTGGGATAGCTTATTATTATTATTATCGAGTCAGCACACGAGTCGCAGGGATGATGCGCAATCGTGGGATAGCTTATTATTATTATTATCGAGTCAGCACACGAGTCGCAGGGATGATGCGCAATCGTGGGATAGCTTATTATATCGAGTCAGCACGCGAGTTGCATGTATGATTCATGATCATGGGATAACTTTATGACCCCAGTTCCTATGACCACCTTTATGACTCCGACCGGTTGTCTTGTCCTGGTATGTGTATGTTCACTTGAGTTTGAGTCACTTAATAAAAATTGGAGTGTCAGGCATTGGTTAAGAGAAGATTTTTGGTACCTTGTTGTCCCTTTTCAGTTGTTATCTGTTTTTCGTTATTTGCTATATACTTGTTGCTCACTATTTTTCCATGCCTATTGTTTTACCCATATTTCGTCATATATTATATTGCCGGACCTTAGTGAGTATCTAGTCGATATCTCGTCACTACTCCTTCGAGTTTGGGCGGTATACTCACTGGCTATTTATTATGTACTCATGCTGCACTTCTTCCTTTTTTTTCCTGTACTTGACTGTACAGGTCAGGAGGCTGGTACATCTGATTATTAGGCCGGCGTTATATACTGACTTGGGCTGAGTCGACTTCGCGGTGAGCTGCTCTTCCTGACGATCTCTGGCAGCACCCTGGAGTTTCCTTTTGTCATTTCCCATCTATTTCTTTCAGACCATGGGATTGTGTACATATATGTTATCCTCGTATATTCAGATAGTTTCCCGTGATACTCGTGACACTAATTCTTGGCACACACTTGCGTATATTTTGGGGTTTGGGCTGTATTTTCATACATATGCTTATCTTTTGGCTCATGTATCAGATGCCTTTATTTTAATGTCTCAGGCTAATAGCATGTTAATAAATGCTTAAAAATGATAAAAGTTGGAATAATTAATCACATGGGAAAGGTAACACTTAGTATAATTTATGTTGGCTTGCCTAACCCTGTTGTTGGGCGCCATCATGACCCGTGTGGGAAATTGGGTCGTGACAACGTGCTCAAAGTTGGAATAATTAATCACATGGGAAGGGTAACACTTAGTATAATTTATGTTGGCTTGCATAACCCTGTTGTTGGGCGTCATCACGACCCGTGTGGAAATTCTTAGTTTTAAACTTAGAGATTGGAGATTTAAACTTAGTTTTCAAATGTTGTTTTAAATTTCAAATTCTTAGTTTTATTAATAAATTTGTTTAAAAAAATCACATTTTACTGGAAATTGAATTTAGCTTAGTTAAATAGGGAGGCTTGCCTGGTTCCACAACAGGCGCCATCACGATTCCGGAATTGGGTCGTGACAAGATGGTATCAGAGCGCTAGGTTAAATAGGTCTCACCAGTCATGAGAAGGTTTAGTAGAGTCTTGCGGATCGGTACGGAGACGTCTGTACTTATCTTCGAGAGGCTGCAGAACCTTTAGGAAAAATCTCACATTCTTGAATTCTTGTCGTGCGAATCCATTGATTCAACCTGAAGCGTAATTCTTTGAACTCCTTTCATGTATTCAAACGCGCACGTGAGCGCTCGGTATCAGCCGTGCACCGATGGATTGTGACTTCCATGATTTGGGATGTTTAATGGCTTGAGTTATGTATGAGCTTATGAAGGATTTAGTTGAATCCCACCGCGGTATTGTGGCAGTGATAGCGTATGGGAATTATGGTTTATTGTTGTTTTGATCTATGGCTTTGAGCCAAGTGGGGGAGTCTGCTATGATTAGTTGGTTGCCCGATTAGGTGCTGTATTGGTTTTATTTTGGGGATACGGTTAGTTCTTTGGGTGCTTATGAGGTGAGTTTTCTACATGTGTTTTCTAGCAATGCTCTTGGGTGTTGGTGACCTGCGTAGCCTGGTTGAGTGAGGAGGATTCAGTTCTGACGGCATTGGCAGTTTCAAATGACTAAGTTAATGATATCTACTGGTGGCTTAAAGTATTCCTTGTAGACTAGCGTTTCGATGGGATCACTTAGTGTAGCGGAGTTATGTAGGGGTATGACCCTTGGTATTGGATTCATGTGTTTTGATTTTTACGATGGGTGCCAGGCTTTTAGCATGATGTTGTGAGGGTAATTGTTAATGGCAGGATAGTCCTCTCTTGTGAGTCTTTTCTATAATTTGATTACGTTGGGATGTTGTTGTTGAGTGCACAAGTTGCACAAGTTATAGCTTCGAATTGTATTGATATGTCATGTCAGAAGAGGTCATTGGACCTAGAATGAATATTGTCAGAATTGTCTACAACATAGTTGGAAGGATAAATATTGGGAGTCGGCATAGAAATTTGCTATAATTCCTGTTTGGGAAGGGGGAGCTTCATGTCTGACTGATCGGATGAATGGTTGTTAGTTTCTACATGTTTCTGTCATCATCGGTAGTATAAGAAAGTGTAAGCGCGAGACATTTCTTGATAAGAGGTTATTTAACGGTATTGGGTTGTTATAAACAACTATTGTGATTAGGAGTTATCGCCACGAGTGCTTGAGTCATGCAGTGGATCATGGTATTTCATCTTGGGTTACGGATATGACTTGTTACAGTGTGCTCAGACTTATTCAGTTTATAGTTGTGGGATTTTGATCTTGTAAATTGATTTAAAAGTGAAAATGTAGTTCTAAGGTTTATGGGTCAGGATTTGATAATGAAATTTTAGTTATGTTGTGTTATCAGACCTAGATGGGGTAGGGTGATGTGGGATCACCTCCGAATAAGTACCTGGTAGGTTACACAGCAATTTTGGTGGTGTTTGGAACAACTCTAGGCACGTTCGAGGACGAATGTATGTTTAAGTGGGGGAGAATGTAACGACCCGATCGTTCGTCCCGTAAAAACCTACATTATAATTAGTATTCTTGACTTGTCATAGGTTGGTTATTCTATTATTGATGTGTTAGAGTCTATAGGCTTGAAATCGGAATGGTTAAATGAGAATTCAGTAAATTAATCTTTCAAAGATAGCCTTATAATGGGAAAAGTCAACTGAGACTTGACTTATTGGTAAAAGACCTCGGAATGTGGATTTTATGGCTTGAATAGATTCGTTAGGTGATTTGGGACTTAGGAGTGTGTCCAGAATAATTTTATGAGGTCCGGTGTAGAATTATGCTTGAATTGGCGAAAGTTAGTTTTTGGTGATTTCCAGTCGGCAGTGAAAAATAGGCTATCGGGGTCGGAATGGAATTCCGGAAGTTGGAGAACGTTCGTAATGTCATTTTGGATATGTCTGCAAAATTTCAGGTCAATCACAATTGTTTTGGTTGGTTTCGGCGTAGTTGGCGAATTTTAGAAATTTCAAAGTTCATAGGCTTGAATCCGATGTAAATTTGGTGTTTTGATGTTAGTTTTGGTGTTTTGAGCGTGAAACTAAGTTTGAATAATGTTATGGGATATGTTGGTAACTTTGGTTAGGGTCTCGAGGGGCTCGAGATTGATTTCGGGTGAGTAACGGGCATTATTGGACTGAAAAACACTGCTGTTTCTGGTGTTTTCACAGCTGAAGGTTGTTCACTGCGATCGCGTAGGTAGGCGTGCGATCGCGTAGGGTTAAAATGGACCAGGGTGAATTTGTTCAGTGCGATCGCAGAAAAAGGGTCGCGACCGCGTAGCTTTGGGGGTCAATTCAGTGCGATCGCGTGGGGTTCATCGCGATTGCGTAGAGGGAAAACCAGGCGCGTGGGGGGGAGGGGAGGGGTGAGGTCAATTGGTCTTCGTGATCGTGTGCATTGGGTTGCGATCGCGTGAGGTTGGACTGCTGCGAACCGCGATCGCGTGGATAATTTTGCGATCGCGGAGAGGAAATCACTGGGCATATTTAAATGAACCCTTTCGCGACTTAAACCTTATTTTACACCATTGTTGGGCGGAAGAGAGCTTTTTGAACGAATTTTGAAGGATAAAATCAGTGGGTTGCTTAGAGGTAAGTAATTTAATTATTAAAACTCGTTTATGAGTGATTATAGACCATAATCTCAACGTTTAATTCATGAAAAACGGGTAGAAAAAGGGGATTTTGGGGCTTGAGAGTAAGAGACCTTTAGGGGTCGATTTGAGGGGTCAAACGGACTCCAATTTTGGTGTTCTTTATATGTACGAAATCATGGGAGGACGAAGAATACTTTTCTATAAAAATTCCTGAGTTTCGGGATGTGGGCCCGGGGGTCGGGTTTTGACTAAATTCGGGTTTTTGAGCTAAATTGATATTTTTCGATTGGGATTAACACCTTAAGCATAATTTGATGATAAAAATCTGAACTTGGTAGATTTGGAGAAATCAGAGGCCGGATTTAGAGGCAAAGGCACTGCGAAATAGTTTTTAGCCGGTTTTGAGGTAAGTAACGTTTCCAAACTTGGTTCTGAGGGTTCGAAACCCCAAGCTAAATGATCTATGACTATTGTTGAGGTGAAGCACATGCCAAGTGACGGGGGTGAGGGCGTGCGCTGGGTATTTGTGGCCTGGCTTATCCCATGGCCCCTCTTAGTGATTATTCCATGATGATATTTGTGCATCTATTAATGTGGTAGTTGTGAACATGTTAGAAAATCATGTTAAGTATAAATTCTAGGCTTCACGCCGGAAAAGCTAAGACCCGAGTGGTCGTATATTGCTGTCTCATGTTGTGATTATTTGATGTCATATACTCAGTCTGTTATAGCATATCATTTCATATCTCATTCTCAGTATTGTTAATTACATGCATACTTATCATTGTTTCGGACTGATGGAGGCATTTATGATCCATGTGAGTGAGACTGAAGAGTAATGACTGAGTGAGAGCCTGTTACGAGAATGGACTACACACTGCAGTGATATTTAAATCATGCCTTCGCTGGCTTGATATGGCGCTTGGGTCACTAGGGCCTCTCCGGAGTCTTTACACCCCCAGTGATCGCGGTGATGAGGGATGGATCTTCCTGGGCATGGATCTTGTCCTAAGTGATGAGGGATGGATCTTCCCTGGGCATGGATCTTGTCTGAAGTGATGAGGGATAGATCTTCTCTGGGCATGGATCTTGTTCGAAGCTGAGGTTATGAGAGGGGTGGATCTTCCCTGGGCATGGATCTTGTCCGAAACTGATGTTATGAGAGGGATGGATCTTCCCTGGATATGGAAATTGTCCGAGTGTTGTATTCCGGAGATGGATCTTCTCCGTGGGGGCTGGATTGGCCTTTTTCCTCAGTACATAGTGACTACGGTCACTAGTGTTTATGCATATTTCGGGATGGAACTTCCCTGGGCCTGAGAGCCATATATAGTACTGAGTGGACTTCTGTGGGAGAGCTGTGAGCACTATGTGCTTATCCATACTGGTTTCATTCATATAATTTATGATGGCATGTAGAGTATACTGGCATACTTGGCATATTTACTCATCCTGATAAACTGTTAGCATGTCTAAATTCTGTACTTGTAACATAATTGAGGTTTTGTTCGTCACTACTTCTCAGCACATAGTTTGGGTTCGTTACTTCTGAGTTGGTGTACTCACGTTACCCCCTGCACCTTGTGTGCAGATCCAGGTACATCGGGACCCGGTAGCGGATTTTGAGTTGCAGTCGGAGTTTCTAGTGGAGTTGTCGAGGTAGTAGCTGGCGATCACGACCTCGCCTTATCTTTCTTTATTCCACCTATTTCATTTATATTTTGAGACAATGTTGTCCTTTTCCCCTTTTCTTCCTTTATGTTATAGTAGCTCATGACTGAGTGACACCAGATCCAGGGATTGGAGATTTAAACTTAATTTTCAAATGTTGTTTTAAATTTCAGAATCTTAGTTTTATTAATAAATTCGTTTAAAAAAATCACATTTTACTGGAAATTGAATTTAGCTTAGTTAAATAGGGAGGCTTTCCTGGTTCCACGACAGGCGCCATCACGATTCCGGAATTGGGTCGTGACAGAGCCCAGTTGAGTCTTGCGGATCGATATGGAGACGTCTGTACTTATCTTTAGGAGGCTACAGGGTGTTAGGAAACCTCTACTTGTTCTTACTCTATCATGCAACCTATGATTTACTAAATTCATTCTTCTATTCTCTCACAGATGGTGAAAACGCGTGCATCTCATATTCCTGATCCGGGAGAGGGTGCCGCCCCTGCCGCTCGAGGCCGTGGTAGGGGCAGGGGTAGGGCACCTACCCGTGGTAGGGGACGAGGGCGTCCCAGAGCTATACCGGTCCTGCCACCAGAGGACCCTATATTAGAGGAGCAGGATGAGGTGCCCCCAGCAGATCCGGCACCCATAGACTTTATGACGGCGCCGGGATTTCAGGCAGCCATGGGCCGATGATGAGATTCATGGACACCATGTCCCAGGCTGGTTTATTTCCAGCAGACCCTGAAGTTCACAGGCGGGAGGGGGAGCCCAGACCCCTACTGCCCAGGCCGCAGGTACGACATCAGCATTACATCCCACCCTGGGTACACCGCCCGTGGATGATGCCCAGCCTGTAGCAGCAGCACGGAGCCCAGACCAGTTGTGGGTGGTGACCAACATAAGATGTTAGACAGATGGACCCGCTTACGCCCTCCAGTCTTCGGGGGTGAGCGAGGGGAGGATTCCCAGGATTTCATTGATAGGTGCAGGGATAGATTGCACAACATGGGGATCCTAGCGTCCCATGGAGTGTATTTCACTACATTCCAGTTAGAGGGAAGAGCTCGCAGGTGGTAGCAGTCTTATATTCTCAGCAAGCCGGCCGATTCTCCTACTATCACTTGGGAGCAGTTCATGCAGATGTTCTCGGATAGATAACTTCCACCCTCCGAGGGAGGAGCTGAGGGGTCAGTTTGAGCGGTTGGAGCAGGGGAAAATGTCCGTGACGGATTATGAGGCCAGATTTGCAGAGCTGTCACGCCATGCTCTTATGATATTACCCACCGATGCTGAGAGAGTTTGAAGGTTTGTGGCAGATTGCATCCAGGTATTAGGTCCACCATGGCTCGAGAGGTGGAGATGGGTACCCCTACCAGCTTGTGGTCGAGATAGCTCGACGGGTTGAGGGATATGGAATGAGGAGCAGGGAGCAGGGTCATCAGGGTCAGCAGGACAAGAGGGCCATATTTGCAGGTGATTTCAGAGGTGCTCCAGCTAGGGGCAGGGGTCAGTTTGGAGGCGGTCGATCCAGCAGGCCTTCATATGTAGCACCTCCACCACCTCCCCAAGGTGTCCCCGTTAGGCCCCAGTTCAGTGCCATGCCAGAGCGCTCCTGTCGACCTCCAGCTATTCAGGGTTCTCCCAGTGGTCATTCCAGTCATCAGAGTTCTTCCGATCCTTATTTCAGTGCTATGCCTGAGGGCTCTCATCGCCCTTCGGCGATTCAAGATTCTTCTTCGGGTCAGCAGGACTTATCATTTATGAGATTCTTCGAGTGTGGGAACTTAGGCCATATCAGGAAGAATTGTCCCAACTATCGGGGCAAGGTCGTGCAACAGAGTCACCAGCCCGCGGTTTCAGCACCAACAATTCGACCGCCTAGAGGTGGGGGTCAGGTTGGCAGGGGCCATCTTAGAGGGAGAGGCCAATCCGGAGGGGGTCAGTCAGCTCCGGCTCGTTCTGGGGGAGCTCCGCCTTCAGGTGCTCCAGCCAGGTTTTATGCCTTTCCGGCTAGATCAGATACAGTGGCCTCAAATGCCGTGATCACAAGTATTATGTCAGTATGTGGTAGAGAGGCTTCAGTATTGTTTGATCCAGGATCCACTTATTCATATGTTTCAGCCTTATTTTCTCCTTTTCTGGATGTCTCTCAAGAGTCTTTGGGATCTCCTATATATGTGTCCATTCCTGTGGGAGACTCTGTGGTGGTAGACCGGGTGTATTGATCTTGTGTGATCACCTTCTGTGAGTTTGAGACCAGAGCCGACCTTTTATTGCTCGACATGGTTTATTTTGAGGTTATTCTGGGCATGGATTGGCTATCTCTTTATCATGCCGTACTCGATTGCCATTCCAGGACAGTTACTTTAGCCATGCCTGAGTCTCCTAGGCTGGAGTGGAGGGGTTCTTCAGTTAGCGCATCCAGCCGGGTTATTTCATTCTTGAAGGCTCGACATATGGTCGAGAAGGGTTGTCTAGCCTATTTGGCTTATGTGCGGGACACCACCGCCGAGTCTCCGACGATTGATTCCGTGCCAGTTGTTCGAGAGTATGCTGATGTATTTCCTTCGGATCTTCCGGGCATGCCTCCGGACCGTGATATTGATTTCTGCATTGATTTAGCCCCAGATACTCAGCCTATATCTATTCCTCCGTATCGTATGGCTCCGAAAGAGTTGAAGGAGCAGCTTGAGGAGTTGTTCGCTAAGGGGTTCATCAGACCGAGTGTGTCACCGTGGGGTGCTCCAGTTCTATTTTTGAAGAAGAAGGATGGATCTATGCGGGTGTGTATTCATTACCGCCAGCTGAACAAGGTTACCATTAAGACAAGTATCCCTTGCCGCGCATCGATGATTTGTTTGACCAGTTGTAGGGTTCTCGTGTGTTTTCTAAGATTGACTTGAGATCAGGGTATCATCAGTTGAAGATTCGGGCTTTAGATGTTCCGAAGACTGCTTTTCGTATGAGATATGGCCATTATGAATTCATGGTGATGTCCTTTGGCTTGACTAACACCCCATCAGCCTTTATGGACTTGATGAATAGGGTGTTCAGGCCATATATTGATTCCCTCATCATTGTCTTCATTGATGAAATTTTTATTTACTCCCGTAGCTTGGGGGAGCACAAGCAGCATTTGAGAGTTGTGCTCCAGACCTTGCGAGAGTAGAAGCTATATGCCAAGTTCTCCAAGTGTGAGTTTTGGTTGGATTCCGTGGAATTTTTGGGGCATGTGGTTTCCAGATAGGGTATCAAGGTTGATCCTCAGAAGATCGAGGCAGTTCAGAGTTGGTCGCGTCCTACTTCAGCTACTGAGATCAGGAGCTTTTTGGGCCTAGCAGGTTATTATCGCCGATTTATGGAGGGTTTTTCTTCTATTGCAGCTCCATTGACTATATTGACTCAGAAGAATGCCCCGTTTCGATGGTTTGACGAGTGTAAGGCGAGCTTTCAGAAGCTCAAGACAACATTGACCTCAGCGCCAGTTCTAGTATTGCCATCCAGTTCTGGGAGGTACACGGTGTATTGTGACGCTTCGCGCGTTGTCTTGGGGTGCGTGTTGATGCAGGAGGGGAGAGTTATTGCTTATGCTTCACGCCAGCTGAAGATTCATGAGAAGAATTACCCTATGCACGATTTGGAGTTGGCGGCGATTATTCATGCTCTTAAGATCTGGAGGCGCTATTTGTATGGAGTGTCCTATGAGGTCTATCCCGACCACTGCATCTTGCAACACTTATTTAAACAGAAGGACCTTAATTTGAGGCAGCGCAGATGGCTTGAGTTGTTGAAGGATTATGATATCACCATTCTTTATCACCCGGGCAAAGCTAATATGGTGGCAGATGCTTTGAGCCGGAAGGCTGAGAGTATGGGTAGCTTGGATTATATTGCAGCGGAGGAGAGACCTCTAGCCTTGGACATTCAGTCCTTGGCCAATCGCTTGGTGAGATTAGATCTTTCAGAGCCTCGTCGAGTTTTGGCACATGTGGTTGCTCAGTCTTCGTTATTGGGAGAGATTAAGGCCCGACAATTCTATGATCCGTGCTTGGCAGCGCTTCAGGAGACAGTGGTTCAGGGTAGGGCCAAGGAGGTTACTATTGGTGAGGATGGTGTTCTGAGGCTTCAGGGCTGCCTATGTGTTCCTAATGTTGATGGCCTGAGGGAGAGGATTCTAGAGGAGGCGCACAGTTCTCGATATTCTATTCACCCTGGTGCTACGAAGATGTATCGTGATTTGAAGCAGCATTTCTGGTGGAGGCGAATGAAGAAGGACATTGTAGAGTATGTGACTAGGTGCCTCATATTCCAACAGGTTAAGTATGAGCACCAGAGGCCAGGAGGCCTATTTCAGCAGATGCCCATTCCTGAGTGGAAATGGGAGCGCATTGCTATGGACTTCGTGGTTGGATTGCCTCGGACTTCGCAGAAGGTTGATGCAGTTTGGGTAATCGTGGATAGATTGACCAAATCGACGCATTTCATTCCAGTGGATACTACATATTCATCTGAGAGGTTGGCCCAGATCTACATTCGAGAGATAGTCCGGTTGCATGGTGTGCCGGTGTCCATCATATCAGATCGAGGCCCTCAGTTCACCTCGCACTTATGGAGAGCATTGCATAATGAGATGGGCACCCAGATAGACCTTAGCACTACATTTCATCCCCAGACGGATGGTCAGTCAGAGCGTACAATTCAGATATTGGAGGACATGCTCAGGGCATGTGTGATTGATTTCGGGGGTCAGTGGGACCAGTTCTTGCCTTTGGCCTAGTTTGCTTACAATAATAGTTATCAGTCCAACATTGAGATGGCACCATTTGAGGCTTTGTATGGTCGGCGATGTCGTTCCCCTATCGGGTAGTTTTAGCCTGGCGAGGCTAAGTTATATGGCACCGACCTGGTGAGTGATGCCTTGGAGAAAGTGAAGTTGATTCAGGAGAGAATCCGTACAGCACAGTCCGGACAGAAGAGTTACGCGGATCATACCGTGCGTGATGTAATTTATGGAAGGAGATAGGGTCCTGTTGAAAATTTCGCCTATGAAGGGTATTATGAGGTTTGGGAAGAAGGGCAAGCTGAGCCCAAGGTTTATAGGTCCATTCGAGGTGTTGAGGCGTGTTGGGGAGGTTGCTTACGAGCTGGCCCTCCCAGCTTATCAGGAGTTCACCCAGTCTTTCATGTATCTAAGCTCCAGAGGTACCACACCGACTTCTCTCATGTGGTTGATTTCAGCACTATTCAATTGGATGAGAGGTTGGGCTACGAGGAGGAGCCGGTTACTATTGTTGATAGGCAGGACCGTCAGTTGAGGTCCAAGAGAGTTTCTGCCGTAAAGGTCCGTTGGAGGGGCCAACCAGCTGATGAGGCGATCTGGGAGTCCGAGGAAGACATGCAGAGCAGATATCCACACTTATTCAGCACTTCAGGTATGATTCTAGACCCTTTCGAGGACGAACATTTATTTAAGAGGTGGAGAATGTAACGACCCGATCGGTCGTTTTGCGTTATCGGACCCCGTTCCCCCAAAAGAAACTTCCCATAGAAGCATTTTATGATTTATGACTTGCGGGGACTGGTGGTCCGGGATTCGGAGGTGTTTTGAGTGTAATAGGAACAATTGGTTCCTTAAGGTTGACCTTTAAGGCCAAGTTTGACTTCGGTCAATATTTTGGGTAAACGATCCCGGAATAGAGTTTCGTTGGTTCCAGTAGCTTCGTGTGATGATTTCGTACTTGGGCGTATGTTCGGATTGGGTTTCTGATGACTCGGGGGCATTTCGGCGCCCAATATTGAAATAAGAAGTTCCTTAAGTCTATATTTTGGTTTGGGATGTGTTTTTCTGTTTTCGAGGTCCGAACGGAATTCCGAGACCGGGAATAGTTCTGTTATGTTAATTGTGACCCGCCTGCAAAATTTGAGGTCATTCCGAGTAGTATAGACCCGTTCGGCGTAATGAAATGAAATCTATAATTCTTAAAGTTCTTAAGTTTGAATTCAAGGGGTTTGGAGGGTGATTTTGAGTTTTAGCGATGTTTTGAGTGTTCCGTAAGCTCGAGCGAGTCTGTCATATGATTTGGGACTTGTTGGTATAATTTTTCAGGGGCTCGGGTGGGCCCAGGGGCCTCCGGGACCCCGCACGGGGCCAAAATCAGCAAAATCCAAGGCTGGTGCAGCTGCTTCTGGTGTGACCGCACCTGCGGTCGCCCAGTCGCAGGTGCGGACTTGTGCCCGCTGGTGCGGGTCCGCTGGTGCGGAAATCCTCCGCAGGCTCGCGTCCGCTAGTGCAGACTTTCCCTCACATGTGCGACCCCAGCTCCCAGGCCCAACCTCCACAGGTGCGTCCATTTCTTCGCAGGTGCGGGACCACACCTGCGGTCCCCAAAGTCGCAGGTGCGAGAATCCCTGTAGACGGACCTATTTAATGTCCAAAACACGGGTTTCTTCACATAATTTCACCCCTAACCCCCTTTGTTGATCCCTAGAGCTTGAGAAAGCAGTCCTTTAACCAATTCCTCCAAGAGGTAAGTAATTTCACTCTTTTTACTAATTAAATTCATGAATTGTCAAGAAAATTCTCTATTAATTCCTAGAAAAATCTAAGTTTTGGGTAGTAGTTGGGATTTTAGAAAATTTGGAGAATTATCCATTTAAGGCTATAAATTATTGTATAAATCATATAATTTTGATCCTTAGGCTTCGGATGAGTGATCCCTTCGAGAATTTTCGGAATCCGAGCATGTGGGCCCGGGGTTGGATTTTTAGAATTTCTCAAGAATGTCGAAATTTGGGTAGACTAGAATGATTTCCCTACATTGAGCATGCATTGATGTTATTGAACTATATTTGGCTATTTGCGAGCCGTCGAGGGTAGACTTCGGAGATTCGGGGGCATCCTTGATCTGAGGGGTGGTTTCGTCGCGAGGTGAGTCTCCTTTCCAACATTGTAAGGGGGAAATGTCCCCATAGGTTCCTTGTTTGCTATGTATACATGTTGTGGGGGCCGCGTACGTACCAAGTGACGAGAGTCCGTACGTGGCGACTATATTGCTATGTCGGGTAGCTTTAGGACTCACGAGCATGCCACTATGTGCCTTATTTGTACCTTTTATGTGATAAGAGTTGAAAGTATTGTTGAGTTGTTATGGAAACATGAAACATTTTGATTTGGATCCCAGTTGGCTATTCGTGGTATTGACACAATCTTGTTGAGTTCATTGTTGAGTTGGTACACACATGTACTTATATATATATACACTTGATATCGAGTCAGCACACGAGTCGAAGGGATGATGCGCGACCGTGGGGTAGCTTATTATTCTTATTATTATCGAGTCAGCACACGAGTCGTAGGGATGATGTGCGACCGTGAAATAACTTATTATTATTATTATCGAGTCAGCACACGAGTCGCAAGGATGATGCGCGATTGTGGGATAACTTATTATTATTATTATCGAGTCAGCAGACGAGTCGCAGGGATGATGCGCGATCGTGGGATAGCTTATTATATCGAGTCAGCACGCGAGTCGCAGGTATGATTCGCGATCGTGCGATAGCTTTATGACCCCAGTCCCTATGACCACCTTTATGACTCCGACCGGTTGTCTTGTCCTGGTATGTGTATGTTTACTTGAGTTTGAGTCACTTAATAAAAATTGGAGTGTCAGGCATTGGTTAAGAGAAGATTTTTGGTACCTTGTTGTCCCTTTTCAGTTATTATCTGGTTTTCGTTATTTTCTATATACTTGTTGCTCACTGTTTTTCCATGCCTATTGTTTTACCCATATTTCGTCATATATTATATTGCTGGACCTTAGTGAGTATCTAGTCGACCTCTCGTCACTGCTCCTTCGAGTTTGGGCGGGATACTCACTGGGTACATATTTATTATGTACTCATGCTGCACTTCTTCCTTTTTTTTTTTCCTGTACTTGACTGTACAGGTCAGGAGGCTGGTACATCTGATTATCAGGTCGGTGTTAGATACTGACTTGGGCTGAGTCGACTTCGCGGTGAGCCTCTCTTCCTGATGATCTCTGGCAGCACCCTGGAGTTTCCTTTTGTCATTTCCCGTCTATTTCTTTCAGACCATGGGATTGTGTACATATATGTTATCCTTGTATATTCAGATAGTTGCCCGTGATACTCGTGACACTAGTTCCTGGCACACACTTGCGTATATTTTGGGTTTTGGGCTGTATTTTCATACATATGCTTATCTTTTGGCTCATGTATCAGATGTCTTTATTTTCACGTCTCAGGCTAATAGCATGTTAATAAATGCTTAAAACTGGTAAAAGTTGGAATAATTAATCACATGGGAAGGGTAACACTTAGTATAAATTATGTTGGCTTGCCTAACCCTGTTGTTGGGCGCCATCACGACCCGTGTGGGATATTGGGTCGTGACTGTGAGCATGTGATTTTTACTCGCCGTATCGTCCTATAAAAATCTCAATAAATCAATTGATTTTATGAATTTTTTGTTGATTTTTCAATAATTAATTGTGAATTATTTGCATTTTTTACATATCCATAATTCATCTTTTAAAATTACTAAAATTTGCATCACTATTATCAAGGAATTATGAAGTTATTATTTATAATTTATTAAATAATAGACGAATGACGATTATTTAACGTAATGTAGTTTTTAATAACTAATTACTAAAAAATTAATCATTTTATTCGATAAATCATAGATTTAATTAGGAATATATAATTGGTTGTTTTATTCTTAATTAATATGTAAATAGATGAAAAATAAGGTTTAAAATTAATTGCTACATTTTTTGGATTAAATTAGATTTGAACTTATTTAGATTAATTAATTAAGAAAAGCCAATTTCGGACCTGGGCTTGAAACTACCCAGGCCCAAACCCAATCCCTACACACTCAAACAACCCAGGCCCAAAACCCCCTTACCCGGCCTGCCCCAGCACCCTTCCAAGTGACCCCGTTTGGTTTAATCAATTGAATCCTGACCATTGATCAAAATTGATCGGACGGCCAGGAACTCACCCCCTAAACTATATAAATGTCCAAACTAAACCCTACCCCTATTCACTTAGAAGTCTAACCCCCCCTTTCCCTTTCGTCCGTCTATCTCTCTCTCTCTCTTCTCTCTTAAAACCCTAGCCGCCTAGGATTCCCACCTTGCTCCGCCCACCATAAATCGCCTACCGGTGGAGGACGACCTCCAATCAACCCCAACTTCTCACCGGACAATCACCATCATCCCCTCTATCACCTCCCGTCGCTAGTTTTCCCAAAAACCCAATTGATTTGCACCGGTTTCAGATCTAAGAGTCTGAAAACCCCAAAGCTACTCCCCGGCCGATTCAAGGACAATCAATGGTTTAGACCTTCATGGGTCGATTGCTCTTAACTAGAGAAATCGATTCATGAAGGTTTGATTCATTTTCAAACCCCACTGGATCCGGTAAGGTCCAACGACCTCCTTTCTCTTTCCCGGCCAAAAACCCCTTTTACGGGTATCCCCTACTCCCCTTCTAACTGTTTCTTGTGCTATTAGCATGAATATGTCATAGTTTAATTATTTTTGTTGTATCACTGTTTAGATCTTTTGTTTTCTTTCATCGTTTCTTCCACCTGTTCATATTTCTTCCTCATCGTTTAGTTTAAGCTCTAAATGTATTTCATGACAGTCATGTCTTGATTTTGTTCTCGTCAATTAAGTAATTAGGTTTTCCTGTTTAACCATGTTTCCTAATTTAGGTTTCGTGATTGCCTGTATGTATGACTGTCCTGCTTTGATTCGCACTACCTTCGATTTGATTGATTCAGTGTTTAGCATGATTATGCACATTCCGGACTGTTTTTGCAACCATGTTTAGTCATTTAGGTTTTCCTGTTAATCATCATTGATTTATTAGAGGTTCTACTTGTTAAAATTAATAATTAGCTTTATTGGTTCATGCTTAAGTTCTCCAGAATACCTTTACTGTCGTTTATCTCCTCTCTAAATGCTACTGTCCATCTCCATTTGATTACTCACCCTAACCTTAGTATAATATGAAAATTAATCATTCACCTAGATTATTTTATTAGTTAATTAGGCTCCTAACTTCATTGAGAGTTTAGTTACTAATATATTTAACTAAGATCAAGAAGCAGTCTAATAAACTAACCATTTTTTATTAACTAACTAAGTCCTAAAATCTGCCTAACGTAATTAATTTAGGACTAATTGACTAGAACAAATCATTTAACCTAGGCTTGATAATTAGTTAAGTTTTCTGATTTTAGGTAAGTGAGTTTGATTTAATTAAACTAAAACAGTTAACTTAATTTAAAAAGTCAAAACTGATTGGTTTACTTCAATTAATTAATTTAAACATAAGTAAGTAGTATGAAACTAACTCTAGGAATTTAATCAATTAACCTTTAATTAATTAACTCAACCTTAGTCAAGAACAACTAATAGTTAACTAAAGAACATAGTTGGGGTTAACTAACCAAAATTAATGCCTAGTTAACTAGTCAACCTAACTAGTGTTGGTTAACTAGAGTTAAATAATAACCCAAAGTGATCTTAACCTTGATTACCCAATGGTAAATTCAGGGACTCCAAGGGATACAATAGGTAATGTAGACTTGGGAAATCAGAATTTTAAGGGTAAAAGGGTCTTTAATAGGTAAGAATGTTCTAGAATAGGGGCATCTGTCCCAAAGATAGGGTTGACAGCTGCCCTATGTACTATTTTTCAATATTGGATAGGGAATATTCAAAGAATATCCCAATCCCAAATATCCTATAAGTAGACCCTCTTTTTAGAGGTGAAAGGGTTAGAATTTTTACACTCTTGAGCTGCTGGGATACAGAATCCTCTCCATTTTACAGAAATATTGTTCTCTACTTAAAAGGTTTTGAAAAGAAGAGTCCTATTAGAGAAAAAGAGAAAAATCTGATTTTCTTTTAAAAAAAAACAAGTTCATAAATAGATGGCCTAGTTCAGTTGCTATCTTCCTTTTTGACTGAATTTTGGTTTTCTGGAAGTTCTTCCTTCAAACATTCACTCAAGATTTTCTAGGTTATTCTTGCTTGGACTGGTTGGTTTTCTTTGGGTCTTTCTGTTTGCTGTTGTTGATCTCTCTTCCTTCTTGTTGTTCATACTTGACCTTTATTTGGTCAAGTCTCTTTGTTTGTTTNTTGCTGATCTCTCTTCCTTCTTGCTGTTCATACTTGACCTTTATTTGGTCAAGTCTCTTTGTTTGTTTCTCTCTTAAAAGGTATGTATTTAACTCATCTTTTCTTAATGAAATTTCTTGAATTGGAATCCTCTTCTTCTTCTCCCTGCTTAAATTAGTTTGTCATTGATGACATGAGGTTATCTCTCTTGCTTTATGTACATGTGACTGTATAGATGTTTATCAGCATATTAATGAACCTGTTGAATGTGATGAATACTGTTTGTTTTGTTGCTATCTCCTTGCTGAAACATTCTGTTATTTCAGGCCAAATGTATACAAACATGGTAAATACTCATAGTTCTATATTAAAAAATAAGGCTGTACTGAGGTGTAGAATCTGACCTTCTCTATGGTCAGACTCTCTCTATAAGAGTGCAGAANCTCTAGATAGGTTAGTATCAGCACTAGGATAGATGAATCTGACCTTCCAATGGTCAAATTCACCCCATAATAGTGCACAAAACAGTAGTGTAGATGGCTGAAATTCACCCTATAAAGGGTATACATCATGTAGTCAAAAGGGATATAGAGTAAAGAATCTGAACCCTTATATGGTCTGATTTAGTCTCTAAAAAGCCAAGAATAGTCAAAGTGTCTAAATAAATAC
>ML380737.1:0-35645 GCA_005239525.1 Nicotiana knightiana | reverse complement strand
GTAAAACGGCTAAGGCCGTATGTTCAATATTCAAATGTCACGATTCGGAATTCCCACCTTCCGGACCGTGATGGTGCCTAACATTTCACTTGCTAGGCAAGCCAACGGTAGAGAACCGCTAAGCCAATTGTTATTTAATTTCAATAAATAAAGTCAATTAAGCCAAAAGGAAATATAACCGAGTGTGGAATAACATAAATAGCCATAATATCTACTACAACCAAGATCTTGAGTCACAACTCAGGTGCTTCTAGGATTTTCTACAAACAGAGTCTAAAAGAAATACTACTACTTTGAACGAAGAGAAACAGAAAAATAGGGAAAATAGAAGGGGACTTTCAAGGTTTGCGGACGCCAGCAGATCTACCTCGAGTCTCCAATGAGCAAATCCAAGTTGTTACGCCTTACGAACAGCTAGGGCCGGTACCAAAGTATGCACAAAAGTTCAGAGTGTAGTATGAGTACAACCGACCCCATGTACTCCGTAAATGTCGAGCCTAACCTCGACAAAGTAGTGACGAGGCTATGACAAGACACCACGTAATAAACCTGTTTAGATAACAGTATACGTACAAGATAACAACAAATAAAATCTAAACATGTACTCTTAGGAGGGGGACATGCTAAAGGGGGTACAAGTAACGAGAAATACAACAGAAATGATAACCAGAGCAGTCAATATACCTTTAACCAGTAAAAATAATTAAGCACATTGATGAAAATTGAACTGCATCATCCTTCGTGCTTTTATTCTCAACCTCACAATGAAACTGCACGACATCACCCTTCGTGCTTTTAATCTCACTCTCAGTATAAATCAATAGATAACATACGACATCACCTTTCGTGCATTAACTCTCATAACATGGCACGACATCACCCTTCATGCATTAATACCAACAATATGACACGACATCACCCTTCGTGCATTAGCACTTACATACAGAACGGCACCGCCCTTCATTCATTAACACTCTCCCTTACCATAAAACAATGAACAAGTAACAACAGGGAGATCAAATAAAAAGAACAAGCCTTACATTAACAATGGTTTCACACTATCAATCTCACTTTTAGGAACAATACTCAATTGTCACAAAAAGCCCATAAAAATGGTAAGAATGATCAATTTAATAATTAACAAGTCTAAGCATGCACTACAAGAAATCAGACTTTTAGCGGCGGCAATAGTCGCTACAAAAGCCCTCAAAGTCGCTGCTAAAGATATATAGTAGCGACCGTAGGTTTGTTGCAAGTACAACCGTTACTGAATATTTTTTGTGATGACTCATTCGGATCGCCACAATAAGTCACATTTGTAGCGACTTTATTCGCTGCAAATAGTTAATAAATATGCTACAAAAAATATTTTACAAAACAAATTTTAGGAAGGTCGCCACTATATGAGTACAATTAGTAGCGACTATAGTCGCCGCTAAAACCTTTCTAGTTTCAGTGGCAACTCTTGTCGCTACAATAGCTTGAGATTTAGTGGCAACCTTGATCGCCATAAATACTAATTGCTTCTGTGGCAAGGTTATGTCGCCACTAAAAAAAATTCAACAGCTACAATGGCTACATCTAATACATTTCTATCAAATTGCTACCAATATTTAAAGCATCCGAAATTATTCAACAACAAATAAAAACATATCTCAAGTCAAATATTATAAATACTTTCATGAATACAAAGTTAGTTTAATACATATTGCATAATACTTCATTGTTCATTGTCATTGTGCGCATATACATACGACCAAAAAAAAGTAGAATATTAAGTGTCTTCAAACTCCTCCTTGATCAACGCCATTTGTGATTATTTAAGAACCTTATCCCTGCTATTAAGAAAAAATAACACATGATTACTTTGACAATCTCATATCTTAATGCTAATAGTAAAAGGGGTGATCACATATAATTTAACTATTTATATAAGCTAATTAGGAAAAGAACCTCTGATATCAAAAGGGATACATAGGAAAAGGTACCAATATCAAATACATTAACAATTTGAAGTAGATCCGTAGGCACTAGAAATGTACATTAACTTTCAAGAGCAACTGTAGAAGTGAAACAGAGATTAAAACAATTCAATTCAGCTCACTCGAGAAGTTTACTTTCTGTAAGCTGATTAAGAAGAGATATAACTTTGTTCAACCCTTCAACAATGCCAGCTTCCAAGTCGTAACGCAAAGATTTTCTTTAACTACCAAAACCGATCATGTAGAATCTTTAAATGTCATGGCAATCTAATCTTACCTATCATATCAATTCCTCCAAATTTAAATGAATCATCAATTTAACCAAGGAAGAGTTTCAGCAAAAGTTAATACTGTCACGTCCAAAACTACCCCCTAGACGTGACTGGCACCTAGCTTACACTGCCCGCTAGGCGAACCAATTTCGGTACTCTTAACCTATTATACAAGTATTGAGAGAAACACGTACTAGCCCAAAAACACTAAATATTATTAAATACGAAATAATTATTCGACTAAACTCATAATTTATTTATAATATAAGAGCACTCAAATACTAAATCTCTACCCCAAATTACATACTAAGAATGTGGAGCATCTAATAGAGTAATAGAAGTTTAAGTGACGGGCATGCAAACCCGAAATAAATAATTGACATAAGTTAGGTAGAGCTGAAACAACGGCCTCCACGGATAATGCGTCGGCTCACCTCAGCAACAAGATCCACTCAGCGAACTCGTCAGCCACTAGCTCTATCTCCCGCAATAGTATCTGCATAGAGACGCCTGTAAGGAGTGAGTTATACGTAAATATAACCCAGTAAGATCCTCGACCCGCCACTTTAAATACCTCTGGAACAAGTTGTGGAAAATACAAACATACCACAACGAGAAAGATATATTAAATATGATAACTATACAATAACTCAATATATGTGTATCACCGGAGTTCTTAAGAATTAACCAACAACAGTATCCACTAAGGACTTATTATAATTGCAGTGAAAGAAATTTACCAACTTATCTACGAGTCCACAACGGCACCACAATGCCTCAAATATATCAAAAAGCATACACAATGCTCGGGTGATGTATAAAGGCATACACAATGCCCCAACATCATGGCGCACAGCCGTATCAAACTCAACATCATGGCGCACAGCCGTATCAAACTCAACATCATGGCACACAGCCGTATCAAACTATCAAACAACTTATAAAGTAATATTTTCTTTTTGTTGTACTTTAATTAAAATAATATATGTGTGGCTGGTCTAAGACCACCGATTCTGCCAAGCGCACGCTTGTCCCAACACATGGACCAGGCAGAAAAAACACACTTTTAAAATGGGTTTTAGAAAAGCAAGTACCAAAGCTTAAAGTCTCACTTACCTCGCTAGCGAGAAGTTTCTCCAACTTGTAACGTCTAGAACACCAACCAAACGGACTCCTATCGCCTCAATCTATTCAAAATGTTATTAATAATATCAATTATATTAGTCGGGATCAAATCTGTATGTCCTTTATCTTTCAAGCTTAGAGTTATAGCTTTATATTTTTCTTTTACACCTTAATAGTAATATATCCCATTATCCCAATCCAAACTGTCATAACCACGGGATACAATCAAAATCTTTCTATACTTAACAATAAAATTGAAACAAATGGCTTTAATGTTAACATTCAAATAGGGCTTAGATACAGATAAATTCTCATTCCAACCTTAGACATGATTTTGAAAACTTATCACTGACTCATTATTTTTTTTTTTCAATCATCACGTAGCTGTTGCAAAAGAATCATAAATTATAACTTGTCATTCTACAAATGTGTGCAAAGGTTCATAACTAATTCCCTGCATATGTAATATTCTAATATTAAGATCCAAAACAATCCTAACTGGTTTTGTCTATATTGAAGTGTAAAATTTCATTTATTAAATTAAATATTCATTCCCAATGCTTCATGATTGTGTCTGCCATGATAAATTATTTTACCAATTCAATTCTTACTACTACTATAAAGTATAGTAAACAATTCTTTTCTATCCAAGTTCAAGGAAAACATTAATTGGGATGAACTATTTAATATACCTGAATACAAAATTTGGAGTTGATGAACTATGGCCTCAACTTTGCCGAAGACCCGTCTGTTTCTGTTTTTTTTTTTTCCAATTGCTATCGACTGCTAATGACGCAAAACCTCATTAATGTTTCTCTTTAACCTAGTCCACATCTTCAATAATCCTTATTGTCTCATTTATTTTATTACCCAATTAACACATGTAACGCTAAATTAGGCCCACTAACTATTTATTTGTTGCACTATCTTATAT
This sequence comes from Nicotiana knightiana, assembly GCA_005239525.1. Lineage (NCBI taxonomy): Eukaryota > Viridiplantae > Streptophyta > Magnoliopsida > Solanales > Solanaceae > Nicotiana > Nicotiana knightiana. Next base: position 31,332 of record ML380737.1, on the reverse strand, counting down.
ATTATTATCAATTATTTTCTACTAGCTTATTACTTTTTCAATATCTACAAAATAACTTAATTTTCTAGTCTCATAATTTAATAAGCCTATAAAAAAAAAATTGGGTTATTACAAATACTATTGATTATGATTTATCAAAAAGTACAAGCTAAAAATGGTTAACAATTCAACAAATTAAGCTAATGAATGCATGAATTCCACAGAGGTAACAACATATAAAATCTTCATTACAAAGATTTCATATTCACTATTAGTGTATATCTCTGGTTTATAAATATTTTTTGAAAAGGAGTCTTATCAGCATTTAACTATCAAAAGAAAAACTTAGATAGTGAGAATCATATTCCATACATAGACCCTCGGCTCAGGAAAGTATAAGCACCACATTAATGAAAATATAGACAAGAAGGGACAGTATCAGTTAGACAATTGTCTAACCTTCAACTTGTAAATCAGTTAGACAATATGTCTATTAAGTAACAAGATTGACATGCTTGGACAAATACTAAAGCATTTCTAGCAGCTTCTGTCCTGCCTTCTAAAAAGGCAATAAGGCTCTAAAAATTAATATTGTAATATTATTAGTTTCATCCGTACAACTACAAAATTCACTTATTTCAGAAGAGCGAAGTTTAAATGTGTTGGTGCGATTAGAAAGGTACAAAGATCAAAATTAGCACAAAAGCTAAAAACAAAACAAAAAAAAAAGATTTTAAGCACAAAAAGATTGCATTTTATACGGAACTTACTAAGATCTAGGTTCGTACCATAACTTACTAGTTCCAAGATTTTCTTCATTAGTTACATCCAATTTTTTGAAAAGTAATTAACTTAGGTAAGGCAAAACCAAAAAATGGAGCAGAGACATGAAAGGGTATTCACATCTTACCTAGATTAGAGAAGATGGAGTTTTAATAGCAAGAAGAAGCAATGGGCTAGGAAGTCTATTGTGAAAAGGCGTTTGTAGGTGAAGAAGACGTTGATCTCCTCCCACCATGTCATGTTTCCTCTCTTGATCTCACCGACCTAATTGAAGAAAGGACATTTTTCCAATTTCTACGATTTCTTTCAAGCATAACACAACACAATAAAAACTAAATAGGTCAAACTTCACTATATAAGGTCTCCAGCTGAAAGAAAGAAAACAACACACCATCAAAGCAGGATTGAGCAAATAACTATATCCAATANGGAGGCAGTTCTAAAGAATAAATGATCAAGCAATATAATAACTATATCCAATATTTTAACACCCCTATAATAAAGAGGCAGAATCAAAGGCCCAGCCATAAATTATAGAAGAAAATAAATAACTACCAATCTTATTAAACAACATTAATGAATCTTAACAAAAAACTTATAATGTTAATACAATCAACTGAAAGACTCTTTCTATAAGAGCAACGGTATATGATTAATGGCGAAATTAGCATTCTACCCATCATGAAAATCACCACAATGAACATAGAATTGAGACAACAACATGCAATAAATCGAACACATTCTGGGCATCCATAAATTATAAAAATAGGGTAATAACATACAGACCCATAACTAGATTTGTGGTCATCGTATCAATTGCACAACTTCATACCAAATTTCATGTGCTCATCCAAATCAAAAACTAAAATCTACATTAAAGATAAAGCTCAAGAGCAAAAGTTTTCAAGAATCTTCAAATAGATTCTTCTCTGTTCAATAATACAATATAACCAGATTTGAAAAGGAAATCTATACAAAATATGCGGTGTTAAACATCAAGTTTCAGCTACGAAAGTTTCTTAACACGGTCTAAAAATCAAAATTAACACATGCATAAATAAGGAAGAACGCCCAGAAATAAAATAGAAAGTAAAAATACAACAACAACAACAACAACAAAAAATTCTCCAAGTTGCGAATCCTCAGAGGAAAAGAGGGAAATACCTAAGTACTTGGCACACTGAAGATGGGTAAGTTCCTCTCCAAAGATAAATTTTATGCTTCCATCTTCAACTTTCATATCTCAACATAGAATCTTCTTCAACATCCCCGATCTGAGTTATATAGAGAGAATGTGAGCTTTGAATGGCACCCACAACAACCAATACGAGTTTCAAAAGAAGGGGTAAAAGGAATTTTAGAAAATAAATGGCCATCACAGCTCTAGGGTTTTGGCATTCAGTGAAAGGAGAAGGATTCGTGTAAATGAGAGAAATAAAGCATTTAATTAGGCAAAAAATATGATATTTCAATTTTACGACCAAAGAATTCGAGGCGACTCAATCGCCTCAATAAACCTTTTGTGGCAACTGTTGATTGGGCGCTACACATGCCTCTTCAGCAAAAAATTTATTTTGGAGGAATTAAAAAAGTAATGTAAATTAGAAGCAACTTTAATAAAGTCGCCACTAAAAGTTTACTTTCTGTAACGACTATAGTTGTCACTGCTAAACCAATAATTATTTGTGGCGACTTTTCTTAGTCGCGGCTAAAACCATAACAATAGTGGCAACTGAAGTGGTCGCCACTGAAAGTTTCCACTGAAAACCTTGTTTCTTGTAGTGATGGATAACATGATTAAAGTAAGCAATAAATTACAAGGAACAAGCCCCACTCACATGCTTTAACCCTAAAATAACGCATAACTACTCATCACCTCACATATATGTTGTACCCAACATCTAAATATGTAACAAATAGACAAACAAGTCCTAATCCCTCAAGTAAAGGTTAACCACGACACTTACCTCGCTCCAAGGATCAATTCAAAGCTCAAATACAACTTTGTCTTTCAAACAAGCCTCCGAGCCAATAGAATCTAGCAAAAACCAAACGATTCAAATTAAGCCTTACGAACTACCCACGATTACATAGGATTCAATTTAGGTCATTATTGAAAAAGTCAACAAAAGTCAACTTCCGGACTCGATTGGTCAAAACTCAAAATTCAAACAAAAACCCGATTACCCATTCACTCCCGAGCCCAGTTATGTAAATTGTTTTGGAATTCGACCTCAATTTGAGGTCCAAATCCCAATTATAAAAAAAATCCCTAATTCTACCCAAACCCCAAATTTCCACCATGAAAACACTAGATTTTGGGTTGAAATCTTAGACAATGTAGTAAAAGATTGACAGAAAATGGAATAGAATCACTTACCAATGATTTGGGGAAGAAGGATGCTTGGGAAAATCGCCTCTAAGCTTTTCTTGTTTTGAAACTTTGAAGAATGAACAAAAATTCCATCTATATCCTATTTGATCAGTCGTAGATGTTGCATTTGTGACTTGGCGAACCCCACAAATGTTAAGAAATAGTCGCAAAAGCGAAGTCCTCCCATTTATGCTGTCATCGCATTTACAATGATTTGTTCGCAAATGCGAACGTTGATCTTCCGGAATTGCGGCCAATGATCCAAATGCGATCAAGCCTACCCCAGTCCCACTTCGCAAAAACGAAGTATTTTTCACATATGCGAAGTCTGGCCTCCCCACAATTGCGACCTCTTGATCGCAGCTGACCACGGTACTCTTCGCAAATGCGAAGTATTTGCTTGCAAATGCAAGCCTGTAAGGATTTGGGGATGTTTGCAAATACGAACACTTATCTGACAAATGCGAGGTCAGAGACCAGTTACCAGAAATTGCAAAACACCATCTGAGTTCTAAGTCTAAACCACTCCGTAGCCTATCCGTAACTCACCCGAGCCCTCGTGGCTCCAAATTGTGAATACCTAATTTTTGCATGCTATTAATACTAGTATTTGGATGATTTTTATTGTTTGTGCATTTTTATTTGCACTCCTTTATTAAAAATACCAAAAATATTTTTTACCTTTCATTTGTATATTTTAGTTTTGTATCTTTAAATTATATACACCAAAAGAAATTTTCTTTTACTTGTATGCCTTCTTTAGGACTAAATAAAATAATTAGGGGTTAAGAGTTGGGGCTATTGTATTTTTAATTAAAATTGAGCCAAATTGGCCCAAAACTTGAGCCCAAATCGTCCATACCCAGTCCAATTGAGGGTTGGCCAAGCCTTGGTTCAAAACGACGCAGTTTCATGATGAAACTACGTCGTTTCATCAAGTGAAACCAAGCATCAATCTGAGCCCTTCCTTATTCTTGATCCAAAAGCCTAGATTTAATTTCACTTTGCATATAAAAAGCCTTTCTAGATCAGATTTTTGTCATTACACAAACCCTAGAGCCTCTCTTTTCTCTCCCACTCATCCTCTGCCACCGCCGTCTCTCTCCATGGTGGCACCACCGCTTTCCGCCGTCTAAACAAAACCAAAACTTCACCCCCCACTCATCTCAACATCCTCTCCATGAATCCGAACCCCAAATCCCCATAACCCCTCTCAATCTGCGTAGATCTACCTAAATCCAAAACCCTAGCCTTCTCTTCTTTTTGAAATTTATCAAGGTTGAACCACCTTTACCCTATAATACATACATCAACGGATAGAGTTCTTCAAGAACTACCTATTGATGTCAATTTCACCCCAAAAATTCGGTGACCACCCCACTGCCGATTCACCGCCGTCACTGCCACCCCTCAACCACCATTGCCTCTTGTTTCTCTTTTCAAACCGGCCTCGAGCAAGGTTGTGTTGTTGATATTATTGAAACCGGACTTAGATTCGCCGTAGTTCTTGGTTTGTTGAATATCAACAATCGAAGCTTGCTCGACCCGAGCCACCGCCAATGCCACTGTGCTGCTGCTAGTGCCAGAATGTTTGAAGTTGGGTAATATAGATTACCTTCTCCCCGTTCTTTTTCATTTCCTATCTTTTGTGATTGATTTTAGCATTTTAGTATAGGTTTAAGTTCTGATAATCATTTTTTCTTTGTTAGTTAGTTTGGTAATCACTTTCACAGATAATACAGGTTGAAATCCTAATCCTTTTTCATCCTTTCTCTCCTTTTGTTTTATGTTAAACTTAGCTTTAGTTTAATTTAGGTTCTTCATGACTACAGTTTGGTTTTGCTTGTTAACAATTCTCTTAATACTTGTATTAGCTCTATTCGATTTTGATTCATGTGATGAATTTGATTGAAGTTTGAATTATCTAGTTAGTTTGGTTCATTGTCAGAGCGATTCAATTGGTTTACAATTATAGTAGTCTTCTGTTGGATTTTATTAGTTTCAATGTGATGAAATATAGTAATTTAATTATTTAGTTGTTAATGTTAAAGTATAGCACATAGTTGGTTACTTTTACTATTTGAAGCATGCTAAGAGTACAACTACTCTTCTTGTGTCTGAATTTAGTGAAAAGGACTATCCTTTGATAGGTTTTTGGTGAGGAAAAGTAAGTCTTTTGGACAGATTTTTGGTAAACCAAAATCTGTCCAAAAGTGCTTGCTTTTCCTACTTATGGAGGTCATTCTTTCACACTAAAGAAAACACAATCTAGGACCCAACTGCTGAACATATTTACACATACTGAACTAAAAGAAAAAAGACAACAAAAGGTGAAAAATTTCAGCAATTATTTTCCTCTTGGAAATAATTTAGAAGAGTCTTTTGGTTCTCTTTGTTTTGGATTTTTCTTGATACATTTTCTCTTAAAGAGTTTCTGGGTTCAAGTGCTTTGGGTTTTCTGCTGTTTGTTATGCGTTGCTGCTTGTTGTTGATTTACCATATCTGAGTTTCCAAAGTTTTGTGAAACTTTGAGTTCACCACTAGTGCCCCATCTTAAATCTGCAACTTTAGGTAATACTTTTCACCTTATAATGTACTTTCAGTTGCAAATGAATGAAGTAGGGAGTTTATAGTTCACTGATGATCACTTTTAAATTATATGTACGAATGTCTGATTCGTGTATCTTGTTTGGATGGTATTGCTAGAGTTTAAATGACATGAACTATTTATTTTGATTGTTATTACCATTCTCTTCTTGCTGTGACAAATTGTAGCTTAAATGCTCAGGGTCTTGCTAGAGTAAATAACATGTTTAGTTTTAGCAGAAAAATAAATATAATTAGTGATTTTAATCTCTTTACTTTAACGTTGTCAATTTAAAAAATGAAACCATATGTTTAATTGGAAGCATATTTAGCCACTGTTTGAGCTGAATTTCTTAAAATTCATAGTATTGTTAAAGTAAATTTAATGTTCAAAAGAAAGTTTTTTTTTGTTGTTGTTTATAGCATTTCTTTCATATTTAGACATTGGCATTAGGATTTCTTATTATTTGAACTTTGGTTCAATTGAAAAATATTGTATTTCCTTAAATCTCTCATTAACTACTTTATGTGGTGCGTTTCTAAATTGAGCAATACCTCATTTCGTAGGTGCCTAAATATTTGGTGTTAATATTTTATTTGTTTAATATATTTTCCCGTACATCAATGGGTCATTGAGATAAATTTGAAATTACTAAACCAAAAATAAAAATGAGTTGTTTAACTTTCGTTAAGGTTTCAAGTGGATTCACTAAAAGTCAAATTTTCTTTAAAGTTAATGACTCAATAACTTAATCACATTAAATAATTAATTCAAACGCTAGAAAATTAGTGGGCGCGCTTTAACTCACGGAATCGCTTGCGTAGTGTAATATTTAACATTCAATAAATTAATTCAATAATCCCATACCATACTCATTATTTTCTAGTTGATTTTTTTAATTTAATTAATTCTTTGCCAAAGTTACGGGTTCGCTTGCGTAGCGCAATAGTTGACTTTTAAATTTTCAAGAGCTAATTTTCTCAAGTGTAGTAATTTTTCAAAGTATTAAAAATTAATTAATTTTTTTATTCAATCACGCATTCGCTTGCGTAGCGTGGTTCTGACAACGTAATATTATCCAAATTATTTTGTTTAGTAATTCTAATAATCAAGAAGTAAGAGCGGATAGGTAAATCATAAAAGTCATATAAATCACAGTTTATCCATAACTAATTAAAGCCAGGTTTAAGTCAACAAAGCGACCGTTCTAGAACCACAGGACTCGGAGAATGCCTTACACCTTCTCCCGGGTCAATAAAATTCCTTACCCGAACTTTATTTTCGCGGACCGATAAAAATAGAGTCAAACCTTCTTTTGACTAGGGATACAAATAAATGGTGACTTGTAACACCAAAAAATCAATTCCAAGTGGCGACTCTGAACAATAAAATAATTCCTATATCAAAATTGTCACTTTAATTGGAAAAACTCTTCAACCCACAATAATCTATTAACATACATCTTTTGGGAGGTAGAAAAGGGGTGTGACAGCTCTGGCGACTCTGCTGGGGATTTGAGAGTTCGAGCTTGTACATGCTGACTTTTTATGTGGCTTCATTAATTTTTTATATATTGTGATTTATTTGTGCCTGACGTGCTACTTGTTCCCTTTTATGATATTGATATTGTTTAACTGTACATATAAACTATCTTCTCACGCACCCCCTCTAAGTCTTCTTGAAATAAAAAATTGGGTATTTGCTTTAATAGCCGAGGTGCTTGTCACCCGGTGAAGGATTTTAGTCACACATGTTTTAGGTGGGGGGCAACACCAGTTAAGCCAGAAAGCAATGCTATCGGTATACTGACCCTTCTCGGCTCGAGTTGTCCGCTCGAGTAAGCCAGTCTAGATACATTCTCCACTAGAATTTAAACCTAGAGGAACAAACCTCATGCCGGATATCCTAGTAGATTCGCTTTATTTTTCATTACGTGCATTTAACTTAGCGAAACTCGACAAAGGGGTCGGGTCCGTATAAGACAGGTATCCTCTTTGAGACCATCATGTCCACTTTTGTGCTACTTGTTACATCATTTGGAAGGCTTAATTGCGTTGTTGACCGGCTTTAGAAAATAGTTGAGAGGAATTTCAAAAAAGAAAAAAAAAATTCTCCTAGTTTAGTACAAATAATCTTTTTTTTACTAAGATTTTTTAGTAGTCTGACGTGAGATGTAAAGATTAATTTCATAAAAAGTCAAAAGAGAAAAATACTCAATCTTACCGAACTACGCTGGTCCGATTCTCACCGGATGTGAGATACGTAGGCAAACATCATAAGTTCCGGCCCCCATTTTTCCAAAAATCCAAAAAAAATTCATTTAATTCATTCTTTAAAAGTCTTTCTTTAGAAATCCCAAATAAAAATCTAAGCCCAAAAACATTTTCTTCCATTTGTAAAAGAGAATAAAATCAAAATTCGAAAAATATTTTTCTACCTTCTTTTTAGAAGTCTTTTTCCCAAAATTCAAACAAAAAAAACATCAAAATTCAAAAAAGATTTTCTTTTTTCTTTAGAAGTCTTTTTTTCAAAAAGAAAAAAGAAAAAAAAGCATTTTGAAAAAAAAAACTAGAATAAAAAATCAAATATATTTTCATTCTTTCGACAATTGAAAACAAAATTCAAGATTCAAAAAAAAAATTTCTTTTTTCTTTAGAAGTATTCCTTTCATAAATTCAAAATAAATTTCCAAATACCCCAAAAAAAATCCTTTCTTCTTTAAAAGTTTTTTTCGAAAAAAAAAAGATTCATATTCTTTGGGCACCTTTTATTGCTTGCCCTCGTATTCCGGCCGTTTTTCCAAGACAACCTTAAAATCTTCCTGGGAAGTACCGAAGGGTCATTTTTAGTTTGTCTATTTCTTATTTTACCTTTTTTTTATTTTTATTTATTTATTTTTTTCTCCCCATGCTTAGTCGTTTTTACTGAGAAATCCTCTAAGCCTTTCGTGGAAGAATCAAAAGGCCGTTTTTATAATAATACTCATTTCCCTACTTTTTGTGTCTGATAATTTCAAAAATAGTAACTAGATCGAGTCTTAAATGGCGTTTTTCTATTTTTTTTAAAAAGGATTAATCATAATTTCATATAGCTTAGGAAAGTCCTGACCCTTTTTTATCTTATTCTTAGGTTCACCATGAATTCTCCATAAAGTAGCAACCAGAAAAGGGTAAGGAACGAGAAACCTCCTATGTTTTTGATTAGAGATAAGACCCCGAGTAGTCTCTGTAATTGGTGGGCTAGTTTTGAGACATGGGACAGAGATTTAATCGAGGCTCTAGTAGGTTTTTGGGACCCATGAACAATGTCTTCAGGTTCAAAGATTGTGAAATGACGCCTACATTGGAAGATTTAGGTGGGTTTACCGGATTACGGAGGGACCTTCGTGGGAAAAAAGCTTGTTGCTCCAAGAAAAATTGGTGTGAAAAACTTTTTGAAAAAGTTATGCCTCCGTCGAATTCTGATGGGTTGCCTGGACGAAGGTTGGGTTCCGTTGGAATGTTTCTATGAAAGATTTGGGGACGAGAAAGGGTTTGAAAACTTCTCAGGCACAGAATTTGTCAACCAATTGAGTTACGACGCATGGAGGGAGTTGAGAGTCTTCGCGTTCATGATATCATTTCTGGGGATCATGGTCTTTCCAGAGCGTGGTGGGCGCATCAGAATTCGTTTAGCTGCGGTGGTCTCGTTTTTGCAAAGTAGCGAGGATCACACCATTCTTCCCATGATTCTGGGAGATATTTTTCGAGGTTTGACCCGCTACACAGAGGGTGAATATTACTTCGAGGGATGCAACATTCTGCTGCAGATGTGGTTCATAGAGCACCTTTATCATCATCCAATAGTAATAAATTTCAGTGACAATTGGCTGAATTACATCGGATGTCACCCAGAGAGGGCCGCAAGTTGTAATCATCCAGAGGGGGTGAGGACTTGGCAGACATTACTCGATTCGTTGAATGCTGATAGAATCACTCGGAACTTTTATTTGTTCCCTTCTGCTAGGATCATGCATATGTCGACGTATCGTTCGTTCTTCATACTCATCGGTTTCAAAGGTTTCCAACTCTATACACCCCTACGTGTCATGCGCCAACTAGGGAGAGAGCAAAAGAGGCCCCCGACTGAGGACATGCGTCCCTTCATGTGGGAATTCAAGGTAGAGGAACCTCCAAGGGAGTCATATGCACAAAAGGTCTAGTTTGGTAGTCGATTTTCTGATTTGGACGAGATGGTAGTTGATCGTGAACGTGGGGAGGTAAGCCTCGCATACTTTGAGTTGTTTCACAACCAGGCTATCCTGGAGAAAAGGTCAGAAAGATCCATACGACATCCGACTGATTAGGAAGAGGAGATCGAGGCCAGAGTTAGAAAAGCCGGAAGGGAAGTAACACTAGAGTTCCAATCCCGTATTGACATTTTACAAGAAGATAAAGTCATTCTGGAGAAAGCCATGGACATACAACAGGTTGATTTCGAATGGGAAAAGGCTAAGTGGGCATAAGAGAGGCGAGAACTCAAATCTCAAATTAGGCAGGAAAAAGTGATCACTACCGCTCAACAACAGGAAGAAAGAGAAGCTCAGTTCAAGGTGGTCCATGATCATGAGTGCAGAGGTTTTGCTCCGTTAATACAAGGTCGGAGGGATCAGAGAGAGGGAGTTGAGTAAATCAAGGAGCGCCAGATCGTGGAGTTTGAAATAGAAAGACATCACTACCAAAGTATGATCAATCGGTTGGAGGGGGAGTCACTGGAAATTCAGCGCTAAAGAGATATGGACTTGGAGCACGAGCGTGATGCACAGGATCTAGCTGAGACCCGTGGTCAACAAAATCAATAGTTTCACTTGGCTCAGGAACACATTAAGGGAAAGATCCTCTAGGTAGCCACATATACCTCCCGAGCTTGCAGGAGTTGTCAGGGAATGACGCACGAACGAATTTCTGAAGTATCATTGAACGTCGCTCGTCACATATCTGCAGATTTAGAGAGGATATACCGCGATGTTGGGGGTAAACCGCAGGAATAAGCTCCATGACTACAATAATTCTGGTGGATTCTCTTGAAGAATTTTGGATCTTCTTTCAGCTGGTAGATCATTTTGACTGTTCCTTTGTGGTTTTTGAGTATGTAAGAGTCTTTTGTTATTTTGGAGTCTTGTTATTTTTCTCTTTGTCTTAAAAAGTCTATTTGAGTCAAGTCTAGTCGTGTTTAAATAGTTATCTTTATGTAATTCTTGTTATTGAGTCTTGTATCAAAAAATGAAAATCAATGAAAAAGATTTTGTTTTGGAAAAATTCGAAAAAAAAGAACCAAAAAATGTTTGTTTTGTATAAAAAAATAAAATAATATAAAAAAAAAGTAGAAAAAGAGGGTCGTGTCCCTGAACAACATAATGATCTGATTCATGCAACGACATGATACGTAGGAAACCTCTAAAAGGTTCGATCAAAATATTTCAATAACTCTAAAATGAGGGAACAAAATAGGCAAGTGAAAAGAAAAGCGAAAAAATGAGAAAGAGAAAAAAAGAGAAGAGAAAAAGAAAAATTTGGGAGCACCAATAAGCAGNAAAAAAAGAGAAAGGAAAAATTCGAGAGCACCAATAAACAACAGCCTCATAAGCCGGGATGAAACATGAAGCCTTCCAAAATCATGTTAGAAATGGTGACAATGTTAGGAACATGGCATATTATGTGTGATTCATATGTGTAAAATGCTTAACCCTAACACGTTTGTTGTCTTTTAGTCAGTAAGCTTAAGGTGGTTGGTTTGTGGTGAAACTGGCAACACATCATTACTTCACCAGATCTAAAGGGAAGGTACCAATGGCTAATAATGATGAAATCGAGTTGGTCAGTGACGACCCCCATGTCCAGTCAGTTGAGCAATAGTAGGAGGAAGTGAGAAGATTAAAACAACAACTGTAAGATTTATATCAAGCTTGGGTCTCCGGTCAACCTCCACCTCAGGGTCCCTCAGAAGGAACTTCTACTGTACCCCTGGCTACTCAACCGCCACTCCGTGCAACAAGTGATCACATTCTAACACCAGGGTACGTGCCAAACTACAACACCCATGCCACCCCTGGTACCTCTAATGTGCAACCTCCAGCCGCACCAGTCAGGAACACCCCTCTTGTCGTGTATGGCGCACCGGTATATACAGTCCCGCCACCACCACCTGTGACGAGGACAAAAAACGAGCCACCATCCCATGCTTATGATGGACAATACTACTCTCCAAATACGTCTTTCAAGGTCTCGACTACATACAACCAGACTCCTCAGTACAAGTCCCCAGTAGAAAATAAAAAGGCTGCCCAGATAGTTGAGTCGGATGAGATGGCCAGGAAGATTAAAAGTCTTTAACAAAACATAAAGAACATACAAGGACTAGGGAGTCACAAAAGTGTATCTTTCAGTGATCTGTGCATGTTCCCTCACATCAATTTTCTGCCAGGGTTCAAGACCCCAAAATTTGAGAAGTATGATGGACATAGTGACCCCATCGCCCACTTGAAAAGGTACTGCAACCAGCTGAGGGGTGCAGGTGGAAAAGAGGAATTGCTGATGGCTTATTTTGGGGAAAGTCTTGCGGGGGTAGCCTCAGAATGATTCATCGACCAAGATATCTCTCACTGGTATGTCTGGGACGACATGGCTCAAGCCTTCATCAAACAATTCCAGTACAACATAGATATTGCACCGGATCGCAATTCCCTGTCCAATATGAAGAAGAAACCGACTGAAAGCTTTAGGGAGTATGCAATCAAGTGGAGGGAGAAAACGGCTAGAGTCAAGCCACCCATGGATAACCATGAGTTAATTGCTATTTTTCTAGAGGCTCAAGAGACAGATTACTTTCAGAACATGATGTCCGCGATGGGTAGACCTTCTGCAGAGGCAATCAAAATCGGGGAAATGGTCAAAAATGGCCTCATGACTGGCAGAATTGTAAGTCAAGCTTCTCTCAAAGCCACCACTCAAGCTATCCAAAATGGGTCGGGGAGTTTCCCAAATAAAAAGAGGAGAGATGAGGGGTCCTTGATGACTTCGTGATCCAGGGAAGTTCAAAGGGCGGCACCGCACCTTTATGGGCAAGTTTAGTAGGGGAAATCCAGCTACCCTTGACATTATTATCCTCCGTCAATTCCTCAATACTCTGTGGGCCCACCACAGTACATAGTGTTCAATGCTCAGTCTTGTGCTCGGACTCCCAATCAGCAAGTACGGGCACTAGCTCAAAGGATCCCCCGACCTCAGCAGCAAAATTTTTGGGCACCCTACAATGCTCATCCCAGGTTGGATTATGGTCGAGAGCAAAGGCCGATAGAAACATTCACCCCATTGGCTGAATCATACTCTAGTTTATTCCAGAAGCTGAAGCAAATAGGCGTGATTGGACCCATCGCTCCCCACCATATGCATCCTAATTCACATGGATTTCAAGAAAATGCTAGATGTGAATATCATTCAGGGCCCCGGGGCATAGCTCTGATGGCTGCTGGACCCTGAAAAGAGCCATAGAAAGGCTAATTGTTGAAAAACTGATTGTGGTGAAAAATGACGAGGACCCTCCTAATGTTACCAACAACCCCTAGCCGGTACACAATGATGTTCACTTTGTGGGAATGATATGCCGAGATCAAGAATACAAGCCGGCTGGTTGAGTAGAAATGACATCAGGAGCCATTCAAGAAGGAACGGTTATAAAAGTAAGTCGAAGCCGAGATGCGCCATTGATTGTGAAAGGCGCCCAGATCTCAGAGAAGGAAACTTTATTTGTTCCAAAAATCTCGAGGTTGGAAGTCGGTCCAATGTTCCAAGCCCAAGGTTATATGTCCTTGGTGGCCACCCCATCACAAGGCAGAACCAAGGCGGCGCGAATGGTATAACTGAGCCGACCATAATCAAACCTTCCATGCAACCCCCTATGAAAAACACAAAGACCATTCCTTGGAACTACAACAAAATTGTGATGACTTACAAAGGCAAGGAAATCATAGAAGAAGTGGGGGAAACTGGAGGTTGGACTCGATCGGGAAGGTGCTACTCTCCAGAAGAGTTGAGGAAGGCCAAGCAAATCAGAGAAGGTCAATTGCCAATAAAGAAGCCAGTCACAGAAGAAGAGGCAAAAGAGTTTTTGAAGAAGATGAATGTTCAGTATTACTCAATCATTAACCATCTGAGAAAGACTCCTGCCCAAATTTCTCTACTATCTCTGTTCATACATTCAAAAGAGCATGCTCGTGTACTAACCAAGATCCTGAACGAGGCATATGTCTCAGAGAAGACCACACTGAATCAGTTAGAGAAGATGGCTAGCAGATTTTTTGAGGTGAACAGAATCACCTTTACTGATGATGAACTCCCCGAAGAAGAATCCGGGCACAACAGGGCTTTGCACTTGACTGTTGAATGTGAGGGGCACTACGTGAAGAGATTCATGGTTGATGGAGGCTCGAGCGTAGATGTATGCCCTCTCCACCTTGAAAATCATGAAGATCAATACTGATAGAATCCGACCCAGCAAGGTCCGTATCTGCATTTTTGATGGCTCGGCGAGAGATACCATTGGGGAGATCAACCTCACCATGATGATTGGGCCGGTTGACTTCGAAATTCTCTTCCAAGTAGTGGACATGGACACTATTTATAACTTTCTTCTTGGAAGGCCATGGATCCATACAGCCCGAGCTATACCATCCACTTTGCATCAGATGCTCAAATTCAAACATGACAGGCAAGAAATTATTGTTCACGGGGAAGACGAGTCGTCCATTTATAAAGACCCATTAATCCCCTGTATTGAGGCCAAGGAAGGGTGTGAGTCCATTGTCTATCAGGCTTTTGAAGTGGTTGTTACGGACCATGTTGAGGAAAGAAGGCCCATTATGCATCCTCATCTTTCCTCCATATCTGTAATGGCAGCGGCACTTATGCTGAGACAAGGTTATGAGCCAGGAAAAGGCTTGGGGGTATCATTGCAAGGAATTTCGGAGCCCATTTCTCCGTTCAGTAACCAGGGTAATTTTGGTTTAGGCTTCAGGCCGACACAAGCAGACAAAGACAAAGCCAAACACCGCAAAAAGCACGGATGGGTCTTGTAACAACCTATCCCTCACATTTTCTACACTTTTGTCAAGCCGCGACTCCAAGAAGGTCAACATTGCTCGGTGCAGGCAAACATTGATGAAATTTTCCATGGATTCAGCCAGATGTTTTCTGAAGTGAATATGATCTAGGCAGGTGAAGGCACTAGTCGTGCCGATGTGCAACTAATTGGCCCAGATACCATGCTCAATAATTGGGAAGCAACTCTTCTCCCCACAATGAAGGAGTCTTGGTAGTTTGCTTTGCAGCTTCTTTTTGTATTTTGGGTTGCTTTCAAGGTTGTAATCCAAACATCTCAGTATGATTGTTTTGTTTTGATGTTAACCCTTCTATCCTTTCGAATTCAATGAAATGCATCTCATTTTCGTATTAAATTTTGTATCTTTTCCTTTTCCTAATTCAGTCGTTTTGTTTCCATTTCAGTTTGTTAATGCCGGCTTTAATAACATGACATGCATGCGGAATTCACGCCCAGATCTTAAAAAGCTATCTAATTTAGAAATAATGCATCAAGAGGTTGAATATGATGAAGATGAGGCTGTTGAGGAAATAACAAGAGAGTTGGAATAATTTGAAAATAAGCCTAAGCCCAACCTCAATGCAACTGAGTCCATTAATATCGGGAGTCACGAAGAAGTTAGAGAAACAAATATAAGCATTCATACTGAACAATTAACCAGAGATTCCTTGATTCAACTCTTATTTGAATACAGAGACGTGTTTTCTTTGTCTTATGATGATATGCCGGGTTTAAGTGCTGATCTTGTGGTTCATAAGCTTCCCACATATCCTGATTTTCCACCAATCCAACAAAAGCAACGAAAATTTAAAACGGATATGAGTGATAAAATCAAAGAGGAAATAATGAAACAGTTGAGCGCCAATGTGGTCAGAGCTGTCCGATATACCACATGGGTGGCAAATGTTGTGCCTGTTCCAAAGAAGGATGGAGAAACTAGAGTCTATGTTGACTACAGGGACCTGAACAAAGCATGTCCGAAGGATAATTTTCCTTTACCAAACATCCACATCCTTGTAGATAATTGCGCAAAGCATGAGATACAATCGTTCGTGGATTGCTATGCTGGGTACCACTAGCCTCTAATGGATGAGGATGACGCAGAAAAGACCGCTTTCACCACTCCATGGGGTACTTATTGTTACAGGGTCATGGAATTTAGTTTGAGGAATGCAGGGGAAACTTACATGAGGGCCATGACCACCATTTTCCACGACATGATGCACAAAGAGATATAAGTATATGTCGATGATGTCATCATTCAATCAAAGACACAAGCTGATCACGTGCGCGATTTGAAAAAGTTCTTCGAACGGCTTTGAAGGTACGACCTTAAGCCTAATCCAGCCACATGTGCATTTGGGGTTCCATCTGGGAAGCTCCTCGATTTCATAGTCAACCAGAGAGGCATCGAATTGGATCCATCTAAGATAAAGTCCATTCGAGATTTTCCACCCCCGAAGAATTAAAAGGAAGTGATGAGTTTGCTCGGGAGGTTGAACTACATCAGTAGGTTCATTTCTTAGCTCACAACCACATGCGAGCCCATCTTTAAGCTGCTGAAAATGGATGCGGCTATTTCAAGTGGACGGACGATTGCCAAAAAGCTTTTGATAGGATCAAAGACTATCTGTCAGAACCCCTTGTACTGGTCCCACCTAAACCTCGTAGGCCTTTGTTTTTATATCTATCGGTGATGGATAATTCCTTCGGATGCGTTCTGGGGATACATGATGCAACAAGAAAAAAGAACAGGCAATCTATTATTTGAACAAGAAGTTCACCAATTATGAGGTTAAGTACACCCTTTTAGAAAGGACGTGCTGTGCCTTGACTTGGGTTGCTCAGAAGTTGAGGCATTATATCCTAGCCTACACAACTTACCTCATATCCATAATGGATCCTTTGAAGTACATATTTCAAAAGCCGATGCCTACTGGCAGGCTTGCAAAATGGCAGATTCTGCTCACAGAGTTGGACATTGTCTATGTCACTCGCAACGCAATGAAAGCACAAGCTTTGGTAGATCATTTGGCAGAGAATCCAGTTCATAATGATTAAAAAACATTGAGCACATACTTCCCAAACGAAGAGGTCAACTCAATAGAGGAAGTAGTTCCGGACACCACCCATGTATGGAAAATGTACTTTGATGGGGCTGTCAATATGAAAGTAGTTGGGATCGGGGCAATCCTCATCTCGCCTATCAGACAACATTACCCTGCAACGGACCGACTCCGTTTCTTTTGTACCAATAATACGATAGAATATGAAGCTTGTATCATAGGTATGAAAATGGCCCTCGATCTAGATGTGCATGAACTATTAGTTATGGGAGATTTTGATTTGCTTATCCGGCAATCCCAAGGCGAATGGGAGACTCAAGACATCAAGCTTATTCCATACATACAATGTGTGCAAGGCCTGAGCAAAAGATTCAAATCCATCGAGTTTCGGTACATTCCCAGGTTTCACAACGAACTAGACGACGCCGTGGCTACCTTAGCCTCGGTGCTCCCTTATCCAGGCAACACTCATATTGATCCATTGGAAATCCAAGTTCGGAATCAACACAGTTACTGCAACACTGTTGAGACAGAACCAGATGGTGAAGCATGGTATCATGACATAAAATGATTCCTGAAAACAAGGGAATACCCAGAGCATGCCAATGGAGATCAAAAAAGAACTATTAGGCGGCTTGCCGGGGGTTTCTTCCTAAACGGGGAAACTTTGTACAAAAGGACCCCAGATTTGAACTTGTTAAGATGCATAGATGCCACAGAAGCTGAGCGGATGATGAGTGAATTGCATTCAAGGGTATGTTGACCTCACATGAATGGATATTTTCTGGTGAAGAAGATTCTTCGGGAAGGGTATTATTGGCTTACCATGGAGCGAGATTGCTTCAGTTTTGTTCTCAAGTGTCACCAATGGCAGATTCATGGTGACCTGATTAACTCGCCATCTTCGAAGTTGCATCCCATGTCCTCTCCTTGGCCCTTCGTTGCTTGGGGAATGAATGTTATTGGGCCAATCGAGCCAAAGGTTTCAAATGGGCATAGATTCATTTTGGTTGCAGTTGATTACTTCACCAAGTGGGTGGAGGTCGTCACTTTCAAAGAAGTCACCAAGAAAGCAGTGGTAGACTTTGTCCATTCCAACATCATCTGTCGTTTTGGTATCCCGAAGACCATTATCACTGACAATGCAGCCAATCTAAATAGTAATTTGATGAAGGAGGTATGCGAGCAATTCAAAATTATGCATTGCCATTCTACCCCTTACCGGCCAAAAGCCAATGGAGCCGTTGAAGCGGCGAACAAGAACATCAAGAAGATTCTTAGGAAGATGATCCAAAGTTCCAGACAATGGCATGAAAAGTTGCCTTTTGCTCTTTTTGGGATCCCGCACAACTGCTCACACATCTGTTGGTGCAACTCCTTATCTGTTGGTCTATGAACGGAAGCCGTAATACCGGCTGAAGTCGAAATTCCCTCTCTTCGAGTCATTGCAGAGTCGGAGATTGAAGATACAGAATGGGTAAAAACTCGATTGGAACAAGTAATGTTGATTGATGAAAAACGGCTAGCAGCAGTATGCTTTGGCCAGTTATACCAGCAAAGAATGGCACGCGCTTACAATAAGAAAGTGTGTCTATGGCACTTCGAGGTGGGCCAATCATTCTGAAATGCATTCTTCCACACCAAGTAGAAGCTAAAGGAAAGTTCACCCCAAATTGGCAAGGGCCCTACATCATCAAGAAAGTGTTATCAAAAGCGGCCTTGCACCTAGTAGATGAATAAGGAAGGGTACCAGGCATGACCATTAACGCAGATGCAGTCAAAAGATATTATGTCTGATATATACCCATTGTGGAACTTTCACGCATGATTTTTTCAGAATCGAGATGACGAAGGCCACCACTGCTCATTTGTTCCAAATAGGTGTCACCCCCTTGTTAAGCCTTTTCAGCTGTATTTGTCTTCTTTGTTTTCCGCTTTTGGAACCTATGTACTTGCAACAAAAAAAGGAAGAACAGAAAAGAATCCAAACAACGAATCTTCTGAGTCATTGAACTACGTCCGACTTGATTCTGAAGGATACGTAGGAAGCCTTACCCTGGGTTTGGTCCCATCACAACTAAAAATCCATATTCCCTATATTCCAAAACTGGGGCAGAAGTTCGTTTATTTTTACAGTTTTTTCTGTAAAAGCGGTTCAAAAAAATTGTAATTCGATCAAGGTTCTTTTCGCATTCTCCCTGTTAAGAAATTCTGGTCGATCTTTGAGAATATTTGAAGTCACCATGGCCATGGGCAACCTTCCGCATGTCGTATTGTAGTAAAAAAAAAAAGAGGAGAAATGAGAGATTTTATCGGTGAAAACCCGTATGGGCACTGTAAGGCGACAGTGAGCAGAGAAATGAGAGTCTTATTGGTGAAAACCCAAATGGACACCATAAGGCGACGGTGAGTAGAGAAATAAGAGAGGTCAGTTGGCGAAAACTCGCAAAGCGCGCTACTAGCCGAATGAGAGTCTTCGTACTCCGACATGAGCACAACCAAGAGAGTTTCAAGATGAAACTTTGCGACGGAGTTTGAGAATTAGACAGCTCAGACGGATCAGGCGTCCAGTCCAAAATGCATGTCATGATTCATTGGAGTCGGCACATACTTCGCGATAAGTCTCCCTGTTCCTTTCCCCGAAACTGACGCCTTTTGTTCAAGCACAGTTCTTTTGCACCTTCAAATATTCTTCGATTTTTACCCATAATTTTGTTTGAGTCCCTTTTCTGTCTAATCTTTCGTCAAAAGCGAAGAAAATAAATGGGAAACTGGCTACAGTTTCCCCGTAATATCAAGCACAATTTGGGGCATATACGGCATTGACGAAGGCACGAATCCGTCTGTGATCTCATTTGACAAGGCGAACAATGTTTCTTAAAGAAACTGAAAAGGTTGCCTAAGCAAAACCTCTTCTTGAAAAGTTGACAAGCACTGTAGACACAAACCGGTACTAGGTGCAAGACAACTGAGTTTGATTTTTAAAGAAAAATTGCATTGCCTCAGAGACAAAGGTAGCAATACCAAGGACGTCTGGGTATGAAACAGTTTGGGGTAACATTCGAAAGCCAAGGTCTCCAAAAAATGATACAGATTAGTTGAGCATCTCGGTACCATAGTGATAGATACAGTTCTTCAACTGCGGAGAGGCCGTGATAGAGTATCCGAGAACCTGGAAACCATACTGATAGAATCAGTTCTTTAGTTGTGGAGAGGCCGTGAAGTCAAACCACAATAGGGCATCAAGGCCACAAACCAACCACCACTTTGAAAACTCATAAATTTTTCTTTGTTTGAAGCAGGAACAAAGCAGTGAAGAATGGCGGTTCTTAAAGGACGAATGTCACCAAACTTAAGCTCCTTAAAATCTCCATTTTTCTTTTATTTTTTAGCATGCATCACTACTATTCATTCCTCCTATTTTAGTAGCTTAACTCAGGTAGAACCATTTCACCTAGGGGGATCTAGCTCATAGTTTTGGGTAGAAGTACTCTTCGCTCAGGTTGTTTTATGTAGCTTAACCTACGTAGAACCATTTCGCCTAGGGGGATCCAACTCATAGTTCCGAGTAAAGTACTCTTCGCTCAGGGTGTTTTGCGTAGCTTAACCCGGGTAGAACCATTTCGCCTAGGGGGATTCAGCTCATAGTTCTGAGTTTAAGTACTCTTCGCTCAGGGTGTTTTGTGTAGCTTAACCCGGGTAGAACCATTTCACCTAGGGGGATCCAGCTCATATTTCTGAGTAAAAGTACTCTTTGCTCAGGGTGTTTTGCGTAGCTTAACCCGGGTAGAACCATTTCACCTAGGGGGATCCAGCTCATGGTTCCGGGTAGAAGTACTCTCTGCTCAGGTTGTTTTACGTAGCTTAACCCATGGAGAACCATTTCCCCTAGGGGGATCCAGCTCATAGTTCCGGGTAGAAGTTCTTTTCACTCAGGTCATTTTACTTAGCTTAACCCAGGTAGAACCATTTCGCCTATAGGAATTCAACGCTTTATCGGTAACACAAGGTACCAACCCCTGGTTACACTCTTTTCCAGTAAAATAGGGTGCCAATCCCTTGTTACATTTCTTCCTGTAATACAGGGTGCCAGCCCCTGGTTACAATTCCTTCCTAGTAATACAGGGTACCAACCCCTGGTTACATTTTCTTGATAGTAATACAGGGTATCAACCCCTGGTTACATTTTATTCCTAGTAATACAGGGTACCAACCCATGGTTACTTATCCTTTGGGTAATGTAAGGTACGTAATCCCTCGTTACAAATTTTTATCTCTCTTAGTCTGTTTGTACTACTGTTTCTGTGTGCCTTTCAATAAATTAGATAGTTTATAACTTTCTCTGATAACTCACAAAATTTTCCTAGTTCAAACTGGGGAAGAAATTTTTTTTTCTTTTTGTTCGTCTATGATGGCTTTTCAGGCCCCGCCGTAGAGCACATGTGACGGTTAAAGCTTGCGGTTTGAGTGTCTCGAGCAAAGATGGCAGCTATGAATACCTAATTTTTGCATGCTTTTAATACTAGTATTTGGATGATTTTTATTGTTTGTGTATTTTTATTTGTATTCCATGATTACAAATACCAAAAATATTTTTTACCTTTCATTTGTATATTTTAG
The DNA here is from genome assembly GCA_005239525.1 of Nicotiana knightiana. Lineage (NCBI taxonomy): Eukaryota > Viridiplantae > Streptophyta > Magnoliopsida > Solanales > Solanaceae > Nicotiana > Nicotiana knightiana. The sequence goes on along the minus strand of ML380737.1, from coordinate 9,788 downwards.
TTTTGTATCTTTAAATTATATACACCAAAAAGATTTTTCTTTTACGTGTATGCCTTCTTTAGGACTACATAAAATAATTAGGGGTTAAGAGTTGGGCTATTGTATTTTTAATTAAAATTGAGCCAAATTGGCCCTAGACTTGAGCCCAATTCGTCCATACCCTGTCCAATTGAGGGTTGGCCAAGCCTTGGTTCAAAACGGGGTACTTTCATAATGAAACTACGTCATTTCATCAAGTGAAACCAAGACTCAATCTGAGCCCTTCCTTATTCTTGATCCAAAGGCCTATATTTAATTTCACTTAGCATATAAAAAGCCTTTTTAGATCAGATTTTTGCCATTACACAAACCCTAGAGCCTCTCTCTTCTCTCCCACTCATCCTCTGCCGCCGCCGCCTCTCTCCATGGTGGCACCACCGCCTGAAGCCGTCCAAACACCACAAGAAATTCACCCTCATTCATCTCAACCTCCTCTCCATGAATCTGAGCCCCAAATCCCTATAACCCTTCTCAATCTCCGTAGATCTACCTAAATCCGAAACCCTAGCCTTCTCTTCTTTTTGAAATTTATCAAGTTTGAACCACCTTTACCTTAGAATACATACATCAATGGATAGAGTTCTTCAAGACCTACCAATCGATGTCAATTTCACCCCATAAATCCGGCGACCACCCCACTGCCGATTCACCGCCGTCACTGCCACCCCTCAACCACCATTGCCTCTCGTTTCTCTTTTTAAACTGGCCTCGAGCAAGGTTGTGTTGTTGATATTATTGAAATCGGACTCAGGTTCGCCTTAGTTCTTGGTTTCGATGAATATTAACAATCGAAGCTTGCTCGAACCGAGCCACAGCCAATGCCACTGTGCTGGTGCTACTGCCCGAATGTTTGAAGTTGGGTAACATCAATTACCTTCTCCCCGTTCTTTTTTTTTACCTATCTTTTGTGATTGATTTTAGCATTTTAGTATAGGTTTAAGTTCTGTTAATCATTTCTTCTTAGTTAGTTAGTTTGATAATCACTTTCGCAAATAATACAGGTTGATATCCTAATCCTTTTTCATCTTTTCTCTCCTTTTGTTTTATGTTAAACTTAGCTTTAGTTTAATTTAGGTTCTGTTTTATTTTCTAAATTGTGTTGGTCATATATTCAGTTTCTTCATGAGTACAGTTTGGTTGTGCTTGTTAACAATTCTCCTAATACTTGTATTAGCTCTATCCGATTTTGATTCATGTGATGAATTTGATTGAAGTTCGAATTAGCTAGTTAGTTTGGTTCATTGTCCGAGCGATTAAATTGGTTTACAATTATACTAGTCTTCTGTTGGCTTTTATTAGTTTCAATGTGATAAAATATAGTACTTTAGTTAGTTAGTTGCTAATGTTATAGTTGAGGGTGTAGAAAGGAATGATTGAGTAGAGCACATAGTTGGTTACTTTTACTATTTGAAGCATGCTAAGAGTACAACTACTCTTCTTGTGTCTGAATTTACTGAAAAGGACTGTCCTTTCTCCTATTTGGACAGTCCTTGGACAAGTTTTTGGTGAGAAAAAGAAAGTCTTTTGGACAGATTTTTGGTAAATCAAAATCTGTCAAAAAGTGCTTGATTTTCATACTTATGGAGGTCTTTCTTTCACACTAAAGAACACACAATCTTGGACCCAACTGCTGGACATCATTACACATCTTCAACTAAAAGAAAAAAGACAACAAAAGGGGGAAAATTTCAGCAATTATTTTCCTCTTGGAAATAATTTAGAAGAGTCTTTTGGTTCTCTTAGTTTTGAATTTTTCTTGATACATTTTCTCTTAAAGAGTTTCCGGGTTCAAGTGCTTTGGGTTTTCTGGTGTTTGTTATGCGTTGGCTGCTTGTTGTTGATTTACCATATTGGAGTTTCCAAAGTTTTGTGAAACTTTGAATTCACCACTACTGCCCCATCTTAAATCTGCAACTTTAGATAACGCTTTGCGCCTTATAATGTACTTTTAGTTGCAAATGAATGAAGTAGGGAGTTTATAGTTCACTGATGATCACTTTTAAATTATATGTACGAATGTCTGATTCGTATATCTTGTTTGGATGGTATTGCTAGAGTTTAAATTACATGAACTATTTATTTTGATTGTTATTACCATTCTCTGCTTGCTGTGACAAATTTTGGCTTAAATGCTCAGGGTCTTGTTAGAGTAAATAACATGTTCAGTTTTAGCAGAAAAATAAATATAATGAGTGATTTTAATCTCTTTACTTTAACGTTGTCAATTTAAAAAATGAAACCATGTGTTCAATTGGAAGCATGTTTAGCCACTGTTTGAGCTGAATTTCTTAAAATTCATAGTATTGTTAAAGTAAATTTAATGTTCAAAAGAATTTTTTTTTTGTTGTTGTTTATAGCATTTCTTTCATATTTAGACATTGGCATTAGGATTTCTTATTATTTGAACTTTGGTTTAATTGAAAAATATTGTATTTCCTTAAATCTCTCACTAACTACTTTATGTGATGCGTTTCTAACTTCAGCAATCCCTCATTTCGTAGGTGCCTGAATATTTGGTGTTAATAATTTATTTGTTTAATATATTTTCCCGTACATCAATGGGTCATTGAGATAAACTTCAAATTACTAAACCAAAAATAAAAATGAGTTGTTTAACATTCGTTAAGGTTTCAAGTGGATTCACTAAAAGTCAAATTTTCTTTAAAGTTAATGACTCAATAACTTAATCACATTAAATAATTAATTCAAACGCTAGGTAATTAGTGGGCGCGCTTTAACTCACGGAATCACTTGTGTAGTGTGATATTTAACATTCAATAAATTAATTCAATAATCTCATATCATACTCGTTAGTTTCTAGTTGATTTTTTTTTTTAATTTAGTTAATTATTTGCCAAAATTACGGATTCGCTTGCGTAGCGCAATAATTGACTTTTAAATTTTCAAGAGCTAATTTTCTCAGGTGTAGTAATTTTTCAAAGTATTACAAATTAATTAATTTTGTTATTTGATCAGGCATTCGGTTGCGTAGTGTGGTTCTGATAATGTAATATTATCCAAATTATTTTGTTTAGTAGTTTCAATTATCAAAAAGTAAGAGCGGATAGGTAAATCATAAAATTCATATAAATCACAGTTTATCAATAATTAATTAAAGCCAGGTTTAAGTCAACAAAGCGGCCATGCTAGAACCACGAGACTCGGGGAATGCCTTACACCTTCTCCCCGGTCAATAGAATTCCTTACCCGAACTTTATTTTCGCGGACCGATAAAAATGGAGTCAAACCTTCTTTTGACTAGGGATTCAAATAAATGGTGACTTGGAACACCAAAAAATCAATTCCAAGTGGCGACTCTGAACAATAAAATAATTCCTATATCAAAATTGTCACTTTAATTGGAAAAACTCTTCAACCGACAACAATCTATTAACATACATCTTTTGGAGGGTAGAAAAAGGGTGTGACACAAATCAAACATGCATACAAGGGATTGGAGAAAGTATTGGAGCAACATGATAACAAGGGATGTAAATAACCATGTTCAAATCTGTAAAGAGGAGAGCATGGGGATTCATTTTTTCACTAATGTCGTGTGCTTTTTTGCAGGTACCAAAGCTGAATTTCTGACTTTCTTCCAAAGGGACCTTCTATTGGTGGTATCATTGCATTCATTCCAAAGAAGGGACTGTAGGAATAGACAACAACTCAGCAGTTTGGAGGATCATAATGCTGTCTTTATGCAAATTCATAAGGCTTATAATATGTGAACAAAACAGTTGCTGGAGATTAATGTTCAAATGGAGAAAAGCACAATTATTCAGAAAGTCTAAGAGAAATGAGCAGCAATGTAGGGAGGCAGTAATTCAAATCTATGGAGAGGATATTGGGGTGATCTATTATGGAGCTTTAATGAGGGGAGTCACTGATGGCAATGGAGGAGCAGTTCAGGGCTGTCCAGATTCAAACGAACTTTGTTGCTTGTTTTGTAGGTACAGTGTTAGTGCTATTGTTCTTTGCCTTGCAAGATTCACTGGAAAACAGTCAGGGTAGGCAATAGCATTGACTCAACTGGAAATGATATTGTACTCATACCTTGTCACTCACTACGACTTCCAAGGGTGGTATTAGCACTAGGTGCTCATTCCCTGGAAGAAGGAAAGGTGACATGCATAAGTATGAGAAAGCAGAGAGATTACACATGCTAAGCCTAACTATGGAAGACACACAAGCAATGCAGATTCATACTGGATTTTGACAGGGAAAGCAAGCAGTTGATTGCCACAAATGGGATCGAAGGACATACTGGATCAACATACTGATATGCAATGAAGATCAACATACTGGATATGCAATGCAGATTTATACACTGGATCTTACTTCACGCAATGGAAATGGTTATGAACTACACATGGATCGAGCAGCACACTTTGAGTGAGCATCATGGCAATGAGGTTTACAAATATCTTACCTAGTTTTTATACAAATTTTAGATACTAGTGTTCATAGTATTAGTATTTCAAGGTGTAATATCAAGTTTGGGATGCTCGAGACCAAAGTTGATAATAGGATCTATGTAGTAGGCATAAATTATGGTTTTGCACAGTGCAAGACGACATGTTACTTTGTTTTATTTTACTATATATAAATAAAAACTAGCCCTAGGCACTGCCTAGTGGATTGCTTAAAAAAATGCATACAAGTCCAGAAACACCATACAAGCTTGCTCGCGTGATCAAATTTCCAAAATAGCACCTAGAACTACGGATTTAGCATCAAATTGAAGGAAATTTTCAAGAAACCTCATGAACTTCTATTTTCACAACCGAGCGTCCGAATCACGTCAAACCAACTCCGTTTCTCAACAAATTTGATAGACAAGTCATAAATATATTATTGGACCTATACCGGGTTCCAGAACCAAAATATGGATCCGATATAATTAAAGTCAAACATTGGTCAAACTTTCAATGTCATTAAGCTTTTAAACTTTCAAATTTCAACAAAGTGTGATAACTCGGGCTAGGGACTTCCGAATTCGATTTCGGGCATACGCCTAAGCCCCAGATCACGATTCGGATCCACAAAACCGTAGAAATACGTATATAGGTCCATTTTCCCAAAACGTTAACTGAAGTCAACTCAAATGGAGTTTAAGGCGAAATTTCATATTTTCTCAGTTCTAACATAAATGCTTTCCAACAAGACACCCAGACGATGTATGCAAATCGAGAAGGGCTAGTATAAGGTATTTAAGGCTTCAAAGTGCAGAATTAGTTCTAAAACATAAGAGAAGTCCTATCGGTCATCACATTAAAGAATATTTTAACTCTTGAAATGCTTTGACTTATGAAATTCCTTTTTTTATATTTGTGTTGCATGATATTGCGCATATTGCATATATTTTGACATTAGTTTACTCATATTTTTACCATTCTTATTGTATTTTACGTTACATGTGCCCACTATACCTAATTACTGATATTACACTAACTACGTGCTATTTCATATGTTAAGAGCACTAATTGAGGGAACTGGTCGACAAGGAAAGATGCATCAACTATAAAATATATAAAATAAAGCCTTTGTGACGACCCAAAGGGTCACCACCTATTTTATTATCCATTTCGTACTTTCGAGGCCTTGAAAATCTCATCTGTAGCTACCTCAATTTGCGTGCGCAGTCTGGGCACGTAGCCAGACAGCTTTAATATGAAATTCTGTGAAATATGCTAAAGATTTGATGTTAAAATTAATAAATTTGACTTCGGTCAACATTTTGGGTAAACGGCCCAGACTCCGGGATTGTAGGAAAATATGGGACTTGGGCGTATGCCCGGAATCGAATTCCGAGTTCCCAAGCCCGAGAAATGAATTTTTGAGTAAAATTATTTTCTGAAAGTACTTAAGGAAATTGAAAATGAAATCTGATTAGAAAGTAATGGTATCGGGCCTGTATTTTGGTTCCGGTGCTCGGTACATGTCTTATATATGGTTTAAGCACCTTCTGTAAAGTTTGGTTGAAATCGGATTTCGTTTGACGTGTTTCGAAGTTAAAATGGGAAATTTGATGTTTTATGAAATTTGATAGAAATCATGGATTTTGAGGCTTAATTCGATGAATATGATGTTGTTTTGGCGATTTGATTGCACGGGAAAGTTTGTAGGATGTTGTGTGAGTTATCTGTGTAATTTGGTATCATTCTGAGTTGTATAGGTAAGTTCGGCACGTTGTTAGCAGAGTTTAGAAAACATAAAATTCCTAAGTTTGGTTCTAGCGGTTTGGGGGTGTGATTTCGATTTTTAGCGTTGTTTTGAGTGTTTCAAAGGCCCGAGCGAGTCCGTAATATAATTTGGGACTCGGTATATTTGGACTAGGGCTCGGGTGGGCCCAGATGCCTTCCGGGCACCTAACGGGGCTAAAAACCAGGAAACACAACTGCTGTTGCACCTGCTCTGGTGACCGCAGGTGCGGTTGACCGGCATCGCAGGTTCGAGACCGCAGATGCGGTACCAAGAATTGCAGGTGCAATCACCAATGGCCTGGCCAGTTATCGCAGGTGCGAGACCGCAGGTGCGAGACCGCATGTGCGGTCTCCACTTCGCAGGTGCGATCCCAGACCCCCTAGCCCAATTCTGCAGGTTCGAGATTCTTCTCGCAAGTGCGGTCCCCAGAGCCGCAGGTGCGAGATCACTGTTCAGGCAGTGAGTTTTAAATACGGGTTTTAAACCCATTTTCCTCATTTTCCATCTTCTTCCTTACGCGATTTCCTCCATTTTTAAGAGCTATCAACCAGGTCTCATACGGTAAGTGAATTCCACTCGAAAATTTGTTTCATACATGCATCCTAGTCTAATTAACTACATAAACTAGTGCAAAAATTCAAGAAATTGGGTAGTAACCTAGAACTTGTGATCAATATAGAATTTTCTGTGAATTGGCCATGAAATCAAGTAAAAATTGTATAATAATGATCCTTAGGCTTTGGGTGAGTGTTCCCTTCGAGAATTACAAGAATTCGAGCGAGCGGGGCCGGGGTCGAATTTTGATAATTTTGGAAGAATGCTAGGAAATAGATAATTAGGCTATGTAATTGAATCATTGCATCCTTATTGATATACTTGAGTTGATTATGTGTAGATAATACCATTCCGGAGTTGAATTCTAAAGGAAAGGCGGTGTTAGAGGGTTGATTGCTATACTTTGGATCCGAGGTAAGTTTTTGGTCTAACCTTAGCTTGAGGGAATATGAGTTGAGTATTATTTGCTATTTGCTAATTGTCAAATACGATGTATAGGCATGGTGACGAGTATCTATATATTGGTGTCTAGCATGACCGTGAGTCCCTATATTGTGAATATTCTGACTTTGTTGTAATTTATATGCCTAATTGATGATTTCTATATGTTGTGAAGAGCATGTGAAGGGAATATTAATCTTTAAACATCTTTGGAGCATTGGCTCAAATTGTGAAACGAATAATGGAGATATATGAGATAATTACATTTTTTGGAGCATTGATTCAAATTGTGAAACGAATAATGAAGATATATGAGATAATTACATCTTTGGAGCATTGGCTCAAGTAATAGAATAAATCATGGAAATGAAAGTGAAAGAAAGAGAAAGAGTTATTGAAATATACCCTTGCTGGGTCATCGTTGTATCGTTCCCTTGCCGGGATTTAATTGTTTAATTGATGTTCCTTTGCCGGGATTTCTATTTTTACTCTGTTTATTTCCTTGCCCTTGTTTGTGATTGTTGTTTGGGTGAGGAAGAGTGTTAAAGAACGAAGGGTGATGCCATGCCATGTGTTATATTTATTATGCACGAGGGGACATTCGGTGCCATGTTTTATATTATTATGCATGAGGGGACATTCTGTTCCATGTTTTATACTGATTATGCACGAGGGGACATTCCGTGCCATGTTTTATACTGATTCTGCACGAGGGACATTCTGTGCCATGTTTTATATTGATTATGCACGAGGGGACATTCCATGCCATGTTTTATATTTGTTATGCACGAGGGGACATTTCGTGCCATGCTTATATTGTTTATGCACGAGGGGACATTCCGTGGAGCATATTTCACTGTTTAATCTGTGCTGTCAATTCCCGTTATTATTTTCAGATATTTTAGACTGTTGTTTTCGTTTTTGTCATTTCAGTTACCCCAGCATGTTCTCCCCGTAATTGTATTCTTGTTTAGTTTCTACTATACTATTAAAATGCACAGGTACATTTTTGTTGTCGTGTCTTAGCCTCGTCACTACTTCGCCGAGGTTAGGCTCGGCACTTACTCAGTACATGGGGTCAGTTGTACTGATGCGACACCTGCACTTCTTTATGTTGTGCAGATTACACAGCCTGACCCGTAGGACATCATTAGTGGGAGTGTCTTCCAGCTTATCCTAGAGGCTTCAAGGCATACCAGCTGGCATTCGTGGGCCTTGGCGTCTCTTCCATCCCCTTGTCTTCACTTCTATCTTGTTTTTCCTCTAGTTTTAGAGACAACTATGTATTCTCTTTTCAGACTTATATTTAGCACTCTTATAGACAGTTCGTGAGTTTGTGACTCCAGGTTTTGGGAAAATTTACGCATTGTTGTATTATGTTGTCATTATACACGTTGGCTTGTCTAGCGGGTTCAATGTTAGACGCCATCACGGCCCGATGGTGGGATTTCGGGGCGTGACAGCCTTATTGGGAAACTATTCCGAGAGTAGCACATGATGGCTTTACTATTGTATTTTACGTTCACTTTGAATATTGTTTAATCATGTAACGACTCAATCGGTTATTTTTAGCATTAGCATTCCATTCGGATGTTTGAAGTCTTGAGTAGCTTCATATGATGTATTATGGTTTATGTATATCGCCGCTTTTAGTTCTCGGATAATTTCGAATTAGTTTGGAAGAATGATTTCCATGTTTGAAGCCTTAAGTTGGAAGAGTTAACCAAGTTTAAATTTTTTGTATTGGACCTCAGACATGTGTTTTGATTGTTTCGTTAGGTCCGGATAGCGATTTTTGACTTGGTGTATGCCTGGATTTGCATTTGGATGTTTCTAGAAGATTTCGACACTAATTGGTGAAATGTGAAATTTGAAGGTTTGGAATGCTCATAAGTTTAACCGAGAGTTCACTTTGATGATATCGGGTTCGAGTTGTTGTTCAGGGAGTTGGAATAGGTTTGTTATGTCATTTGGAACTTGTATCCAAAATTTGTGTTCATTTTGGATTGGTTAGACTTGAATCGGACGCTTGGTTTGAAGTTTTGACATGCATATTGACATGTAGGCATAGAGATGTACATTCCACATATTTTCTGATATTGAAATATCCTATCTATTGTTGCAAGATTTGGAGAAATCCCAGTTTGTCTGATGTACTCAAAATTTATCAATTTCACAAGATAGTTAGTAACGAAACTATCCATACTATAATTCAAAATCAAAACGCTACATGCACTCTAATTATGTCACTCACTTAAAAGAATTAGTAAAAGTTAGCTTATTTCATTTATAAAGTTGCAAATAGAAAGAATAGCACAGGCCATTTTGTCTGACATCTTTAATTGTTTACTCATTCTTATTCTCATAAAAATGATTTTCCTAATTTATGTATAAATTTTCTCATTGATGCATTGCTCTTTTATATACTTCAAGCTAACTTACATGACTTCTTTGTAAGGTTCAAATTTAATCTTCTGTTTTGATACTATAGCTTTCAGCACTTATATATTAATTTAATTTTCATGTCAATGAACTATTAATCAGAC
>ML380736.1:1870-52739 GCA_005239525.1 Nicotiana knightiana | reverse complement strand
ATATATATATATATATATGAAATATTCTTTGATCTAATTTTCCTGTTGGTAGTTGGTCCGGCGAATTGGATTTTGAGGTGAAACCTTGGGGTTATAAATTGGCCCTGAGGCGATTTTTGGTTGGTACAACCTGTAACTGGCGACTCGGGCTCTTATGCTTAAGGTCGATATGACTTTTAATGTAGCGGGCGACTTGGGCTCTTACGCTTTTTTGGCCCTGAGGCGCTTTAGTTAACCGTATCAGGCTTAGTCTCTGAGTTGGGTTTCGACTCGAGCTCAACGGCCTTCAGGTTTTCAAATTGGCCCTGAGGCGCTTTGTGTCAGTATGACCTGTAGCTAGCGGGTCGGGCTCTTACACGTAAGGTCTATACAATTTTTAGTGTAGCGGACGACTCGGGATCTTACGCTTTTTTGGCCCTGAGGCGCTTTAGTTAACCATATATAGCCTTGACTTTGATATGGGTTTTATGCTTGTTTTATGGTCTTACAATATTTTGTGCTGCCTCGAAGAGGGCTTATGTTGTTGATATTTCCTCATGGAGGGCTTATGAGTTAGAATATTCCTGCCTTGAGGTCTTACGATTTCGAGTTTTAGAGCTTGATGAACCGACTGTCGGGGACAGTCCCCAAGTCGAAACTAATGTTGCCTCGAGTAGGGCTTATTATCTCGGTGTTACCTACCCTGAGGTTCTATGGCTTCAAGTTTTAGCAACTCGGCGGAGTGACTGTCGAGGACAGTTCCTATGTGCTTGTTAGATTTTTGGCCCTGGGGCTGTCTCTTGTAAAAATAGCAAACTTCTTTGATGTGCATAATGTTTTGATGATAGAAGGTACTTCTTTGATTACTTGTTACAAGTATATATGTTTTTTCCATCGAGGGTTCGATTATTCTACACGGACACGGTTCATTCGACCGTTTGGTCCAATACATCATTCTCCTGTCGAGAACCTCTTTGGCATATTTCAGTGATCTCCTGGGGGGATGCCCCTCAATATTCGAGGTTGACCGAAGAGAAGCCTTGGATACTTGGTGAGTTCTCCTTATGTAGCATATGGATGTTGCCTCATTAAAACCTCACCGGTAAAACCTTTTTGTCGATGTGAGGTAAAAAGAGTGCAACGCATGCTTTCAAACCTATGGTCTTCGAGCTAGGGGAGGGTGCTTTGACTCCTTCCAATCGAACACCTGCACGCAGGTTAGCGTATAGAGTGGATGAAAAAAAGATAGGGTTATACCTTGGCTGTGATGGTGCTCGAGCCTCGATATGCTTTGGTTATCAGTTCCGAGGACGCGACACGGTCCTTTGTTTGTTCCTACGAAGATGTAGTTTACGGTTGTTGTTTGTAGGTTTGCTTGTTTCTTGTCTCCTTCTATGTAGAAGGTGTCGATGCCATATCGTGCACTACGAACATTTCTTTTGCTGCGTGCTGCTCTCCGTACACTATTTTTACTCCATCCTTCATAGGGAACTTCATCATATGGTAAAGGGTTGACGGTACCGCCCTCATATTGTGGATCCATGGCCTTCCAAGCAATGCGTTGTACCTCATGTCACCTTCGATGACATGGAACTTGGTATCCTGAATTGTGCCGGCCACTTTGACCGGGAGGATGATTTCTCCTTTCGTTGTTTTGTTTGCCATGTTGAAATCATTGAGGACTCGAGAGGCGGGTATGATTTGCTCGAGCAACCCTAGTTGCTCTACCACCCTCGACCGAATTATGTTGGTCGAGCTACCTGGATCCTGATCACACGCTTAATTTGAAATTTATTGAAAAGAAAAGAAATTACCAGTGCGTCATTCTGAGTTTGAGACAAGGTCTCGATGTCCTCTTCGCTGAATGAAAGGGCGTCTTCAGGGATATAGCTCCGAGTTCACTTTCCCCTCGTGATAGATACTTTGGTCTTCTTAAAAATGGGTCCCTAAGGGACGTCGACTCCACCAATAATCATGTGGATTACATGCCGTGGCTCTTCTGTTTCATTTTTCTTGTTTTCCTCTCTTTCCCGAAATTGATTTTTAGCTCGATCGCTGAGGAATTCTCGAAGGTATCCTTTGTTGATTAGTCGAGCCACTTCTTCTTGAAGTCGTCTGCAATCTGCGGTCCTATGACCATGGGTATCGTGATATTCGCATATCAAGTTGGGTTTCCTTTGTGAGGGGTCTGATAGCATGGGTCTCGGCCACCTGGTGTCCCTTATCTTGCTAATGGCCGATACGATGTCTCAAACATCAATGTTGAAGATGTACTCAGATAGCCGGGGTGCCTCTACCAGCCCTGCCTACCTGTCAAATCCTACTTTGCTCACGAGTCCCCGAGGATTCTATCCTCGGTCAATTCTTTGGTCATTTTTAAGGTACTTTATGTCTCGGGATGTTTTTCCGATGTTCTACATACGGTTAATACCTTTCTTTGTTTGACCTTGCTCTCTTTCTGGAATCTTTGATTCCTTCCCTAAGACCCTGCTAGGATACACCGAGCCCGAAGGGGCTTCCAATTGGTCGTCCTCAACCCTGATCTTTGACTGGTACATGTTGTGTACATCCACCCAAACTATAGCGGGGTACTCGATTGAATTCTGCTTCAGCTGTTTTGAAGCTATCGAGCTTCGTGCATTCAAACCCTGGGTGAAGGCTCCGCCCAATCATCGGATATCGGCGGTAATTCCATTCGTTCTAATTGAAAGCGGGACACGAACTCCCCTAACATTTCGTTCTCCCTTTGCTTGATTTTGAAAACATCAGATTTTCTTGTAGCGACCTTGATGGCATCAGCATGTGATTTTACAAAGGAGTCCACCATCATGGAAAATGAATCTATCGAGCTCGGGGGCAGGTTATGGTACCACATCATGGCCCCTTTGGATAGTGTTTCTCCAAATTTCCTCAACAGAACAGACTCAATCTCTTCATCTTTCAGGTCGTTCCCTTTCACCGCACAAGTGTAGGTAGTGATGTGCTCATTAGGTTCCGAAATACCGCTATACTTTGGGAGATAGGGCATTTTGAATTTCTTTAGGATACGCATCGGAGTTGCATTTGACGCGAATGTATTTTGTACGAACTTTTTTGAGTCCACACCCTTTAAGATCGGGGGTGATCCTGGGATCTGATCAACCCTCAAGTTGTAGGTCTCCACTTTTTTGTCTTTAGCCTCTATCTTCTTCTCGCCTGATTCGATCCTTTTTGTGAGGTCTTCGAGCATTTTCATAATGGGGGGGGGGGGTCTGCTGCTGACCCATTGTCGCTCGATCTTTCCGATTCCTGTTCGACTTGGGGAGCCGTTTCTGGTGGTGATGTGCTCGGGGTTCTCTGATGGATCTGTAGCTGAGCAATAGCTACTTGTTGTGCCTGCAACATTTCAAAAATAACATGAAGGTTAACCTCCCTTTCCCTTTGAGCAGGGGTTCCATGTGCTTCACGCTGGTCTCCTTCACGAATGCTCCTATCTGTATGAGAGCTTACATCAACATGTTGGGCATTGCGCGAGCTTTCATCGACAAGAATTTGCACTGGTGCCCCTTCAGGGTTTTGCGGTGGCATACCGGCACCTGAAGCAGCTGCGCCATTCTCTCGGTGGTTCTCAGCACCGTTGCATTCGTGTGCATTTACTGAGTTAGACATTTTCTGACCTGAAATTGAATATTCTTGGACAAGAAAAAATGTGAATAATAACTTGTGTTTTTAGAAAACCAACACTAAAACGATTACTATTATTTTTAGCCCCACGGTGGGCGCCAAACTGTTTACCTTGAAAATGGTAATTACAATTATGTTTGATTATGTGGTTCTAAAAATACGTGATCTATTTTAATACCGATTTTTAGGCAATAGATGTTGAGTATGAAGTGAGAAAAATGAAATAAGTGCGAAAAGAACTAGATTAAGCAAACCAAGCTCCAAAGAGGCCAGTCTCGAGGGTGGTCGGGCAGGCCTCGAGGACGAGCTCGAGGAGCTTGTCTCAGGGCTATCGACGATAGTATAACAGTATTGAAGGCCTTAAGATTGGCCTATTTAGATCAATAATAAGTAATAAATGGAGAGTAACTCAAGAACACAATAAATGAGAAGCAATAATTTAATGAGACAATTGAAGAGAATGTTTTTGTTAGACAGCAGATGATATTCTTGTTTTTTGTATTGAATATCATATATGTTACAAAGTGACAAGGGTCCCCTTTATATATGAGGGGAAATCCCAACATGGTACATGTGTAATTAATGTAAGGAGATATGACTGGTACAGCTATTTAATGCCACGGTACGGGCTTGTACTACTTTGTGCATTCTATCAACTTTAACCACGTGCTTTTTGGGAGTTTCCGCCTTTTCATATCGACCCTCGATTTGTAATGCCTCGAGGTTGAGAACCCTCGACGTGCCCCTCGATGCCGAGCTCGGGCCTTCGAATCTTTGTCTTCACCGAAGGGGCCGTAAAATCAGCTCTCTATTTTTTACCGTGTACAGCAGGAAACTTTTGACATCCTTAGAAGCTACAACATGAAGCTCAACCCCGAGAAATGCACCTTCGGCTAGGTTCGGAAAAATTTTTAGGCTTCATGGTATCGAACAAGGGGATTGAAATCAACCTCGACAAAATCAAGGACATCAAAGAAATCATGGTGGTAAACAATGTGAAGGTTGTACAACGACTGGCCGGGCAGATAGCGTCGTTAGGCCGATTAATATCGAGATCATCAGATCGGAGCCATCACTTTTTCTCCCTGCTCAAAAGGAAAAATAACTTTGAGTGGACCCGGAGTGCCAGCACACCTTGGAGGAGTTAAAGCGATATTTCTCAAGCCCGCCTTTGCTCCACACCCCAAAGGAAGACGAAACGCTATACTTATACTTAGCAGTGTCTGAAGTAGCGGTAAGTGGCGTTTTGGTTCGAGATGAGCAAGGTATGCAATTCCCTGTCTACTATGTGAGTCGAACACTGGGAGATGCTGAAACTAGGTATCCACACTTAGAAAAACTAGCTCTTGCATTAATAACTGCATCTCGGAAATTGAAGCCTTATTTTCAATGTCACCGTTTATGTGTTTTAACGACATATCATCTTCGAAATATATTGCATAAACTGAATTATCGGGCCGATTGGAAAAATGGGCCATGGAGCTCGGGGGTACGATATCGAATACCAGCCCCGAACGGTTATCAAGTCCCAAATTTTGCCACACTTTATGGCCGACTTTACACCCACCCTTATGCCCCAGGTAGAGAAAGAACTTATACTAAAAACGGGCACCGCATTAGGGGTATGGACCTTATTCACCGCTGGTGCCTCGAACGTGAAAGGATCTGGGATCGGCATAGTTCTGAATCCACCTACGGGTGGCTTGATTAGACTATATATAAAAACTGCAAAATTGACTAACAACGAAGTCGAGTTTGAGGCTATGATTGTAGGTCTCGAATTGACCAAGGGCTTAGGAGCGGAAGTCATCGAAGCAAACTGTGATTCCCTTTTGGTAGTAAACCAGGAAAATGGAAGCTTTAATGTTCGAGAGGACAGGATGCAACGGTACCTAGACAAACTTCAAGTCACTTTGCGTCACTTCAAAGAATGGACTCTAGTCCACATTCCTCGAGACCAAAACAGCAAGGCAGATGCATTCGCAAACCTGGGATCGTCCGTTGGGGAAGACGACATACTCCCTGGTGTTTTGTTCAGCTATCCAAATCAGTGATTAAAGAAGTCCATACCGAAATGGACTCCACCAGCCTGACATGGAATTGGAGAAATAAGTACATCGATTATTTGGAAAATGGGAAGCTACCCATAGACCCAAAATAACCAAGGTCCCTTCGGACCAAAGCAGATAAATTTTCACTAGACGAGAAGGGAACTCTATATAGAAGAACCTTCGATGGGCCCCTAGCAGTATTCTTGGGGCCGGGAGACACCGATTACTTGCTCCGAGAAATCCACGAGGGTACCTGCCGAAATCACTCCGGTGCCGATTCCTTAATCCGAAAGGTGATCAGAGCAGGTTACTATTGGGACAGGATGGAAAGGGACACCAAAGAATTCGTCTGAAAATGCGACAAATGTCAAAGATTTGCACCGATGATCCACCAACCCGGTGAACAGCTGCATTCAGTCTTATCATCATGGCCTTTCATGAAATGGGGAATGCACATCGTCGGTCCCCTACCAACGCCAGGTAAAGCTAGATTTGTTCTATTTATGACTGACTACTTCTCAAAATGGGTGGAAGCACAGGCCTACGAGAAGATAAGAGAAAAATAAGTCATCGACTTCATCTAGGATCACATCATGTACCGATTCGGGAACCCCTCCGAGATAACGCGTCATAACGGGAAGCAGTTCATCGGAGGCAAAGTAATAAAGGTTTTTGAAAATCATAAAATCAAAAGGATCCTATCAACGCCCTACCACCCATGTGCAAATGGCCAGGCCGAGACCACAAACAAAACCGTCATTCAAAACTTGAAAAAGAAGTTAGAAAATTCAAAAGGAAAATGGAGAGAAATGCTACCTGAGATGCTATTGGCATACCGGACAACCTCTAAATCAAGCACAGGAGAGACTCAGTTCTATTTGGTATATGGGTCCGAGGCTTTAATACCGGTCGAGGTCGGAGAGCCTAGTGTCAGATTCCGACATGCCACCGAGGACTCAAACAATGAGGCTATGAGTACAGCCCTCGAACTGTTAGATGAGAAGCGAGAAGCTTCACTGGTCTGGATGGCTGCCCAAAAACAGAGGATCGAAAGATACTATAACAGGAGAACAAACCTCCGACATTTCGGAGTCGGGGGACCTAGTCCTAAGGAAAATCACCCTAAGCCTCGAAAACCTAATAAAGGGAAGCTGGGTCCGGGCAGGGAAGGAATGTACCGTGTCCTCAGAGTAATTGGCAAAGGGTCCTACAAAATCGGCACCATGGAAGGCGAGCAACTTCCAAACAATTGGAACATATCGGTGCTCAGGCGCTATTATTGCTAGGGTATAACTTCCTCCCTTTTTATTTTGTGCTTTACAATAATTTCTTGCAGGTGTATGATGAAACACACCGCAACACCCTTCTATTTGAAGACCTTAGGTTTTAAAAACATGTGTTGCGCTCTTTTTCCCTCATATCGGATTTTATCCCAGACGGGTTTTGCCGGTGAGGTTTTTAATGAGGCAACATGCGCATGCCACCCAAGGAGAACTCAACAAGTATTCAAGGCTTCTCTTCAATCTACCTCAAATACTAAGGGGCATCCCCCCCACCCCGACATCACCCCATCGAGGAAACTAAAATATGCCGAAAAGGGTCTCGACAGGAGAATGATGTATCGGACCAAACAGTCAAATGAACCGTGTCCACGTAGAGTAATCGAACCCTCGACGGTGAAAACATGTATACTTGTACCAAGTAATCAAAGGAGAACCTTTTATCATCAAAATACTCCGCGCTTTAACAAAGCATGCTATTTTCACAAGAAACGGCCCCAGGGCCAGAAATTTTCCGAACACTCGGGGACTGTCCTCGACAGTCGGATCATCGAGCTATCTAACTTGAAGCCATAAGACCTCAATCTGGCAACTTCAAGTTCATAAGCCCTCCATGAGTCACCAATTTAAGCTCTCCATGACGCAATATCAACAGTATAACCCCTCCATGAGGCAATATCAACAATCTAAAACCTCCATGAGGCAACCTTTGAAAGTTTGCTATCTCCATAAGGAACGGATCCAAAGCCAAAAACTTTCGATATCCCAAGGACTTTCATCGACAGTCACCTCATCGATCCATCGAAACTCGAAGCCATAAGACCTCAGGGCCGCAACCTCGAGCTCACCCCATCGAGCCATCGAAAATCGAAACCATAAGACCTTAGGGACGGCAACTTCGAGCTCATAAGCCCTCAATGAGGCAATATCACATCTGTAAGACCCCAACGAGGCATGTTCAAATTCGTAAGCCCTCCATGAGGAAATATCAAGAATATAAGACCTCGATGAGGCAACACCAAAAAAGTTTTCTATTTTCACAACGAACGGCCCCAGAGCTAAAAACTTTCGATGTCTCGGGGACTGCCATCAACAATCACCCCTTCGAAACATCAAAAACTTGAAGCCATAAGACCTCAAGGCCGGCAACTTTGAATTCATAAGCCCTCCACGAGGCACCAATGTAATCAAAACTGTAAGACCTCAAGAAAGGCATGAATCGTAAGACCTCCACGAGGCAATATCAAATATGTAAGACCTTAAGCAAGGCATGTACAAATTTGTAAGACCTTAAAAATGCGTAATCTCGATATCAAAGTCAAGGATATATATTCAAACTTGTAAGACCCCTAAAAAGGCATACTCTTGATATAGACGTCGAGGCTACCTCACTCGGGGACTAAAAGGCTATGTCCAAACACAATGACCACCGTCATAAGGCTCCGGTCAAACTAACGCGACTCGAAGACATCCAACCATCTCCATAAAATCACAGGCCTACAATTACTTCGAAAAGAACCGGTTAAAGGTCATACTGACCTAATGCGTAAGAGCCCAAGTCGCCAACCACATTAAAAGGTCGTACTGACCTAATGCGTAAGATGCCAAGTCTCCAGCCACATTAAAAGGTCGTATCGACCTAATGCGTAAGAGCCCAAGTCGCCATCCACATTAAAAGGTCGTACTGACCTAATGCGTAAGAGCCCAAGTCACCAGCCACATTAAAAGGTCGTACCGACCTAATGCGTAAGAGCCTAAGCGCCAGCCTAGAGAGCCTAAAGGACGATTTAAACCTAAGGGTCGATGAGCTTGAGTTGGGTTGACTAAGCCCTAAACGGTTAAACAAAAAGAAAAGGAACCTAAGGGCCAACACGTAAGAGCCCACAGGGCCACCCTAAAAAGCCGCATGGCCAATTTATAACCCCTAGGGTTTCATTTCTAAGTCCCATTCATCGGACTAATCATCGACAGGCATCAAAGCCTATTCCAAGAGACCAGAAAAGAAACAAGGAATAACGAAAGGCCTTTTATATATGATAAAGGTTCACAAAGCATATTTACAAAGCTCAAAGTCGGATCCCTTGCATAGGAAAAAAGAATAAATGAAAACCTAATCTACCACTGGGATGTTCCTTCAACGGCTCCCTCGGAGGTTATACTTTTAGCGGATTGGCCCTCAGCCCCCAGGTCTTCAACGTCCTCTTACCCCTCGGGGACTTCACCCTCATCTTCATCATCTTCCGAGCCACTGCTCGAATCATCTTCGGAAGCAAGTAGGGCCTCTGATTCCTTTTTTAGGGTCTTCAACCTCTCGATATCAGCAGAAAAATTGAGGCCCCCTGAAAGTATATCCTCGAGAGCCTTCCTCCAAGACTTTAGTCAGGCATGCTCTAGAGCTCGGGCAAGTTCAAGCTCGGCCCCCTCGGCTGCTTTCCTGGCCTGGGCATTTGCAGCAGCAGCATCAACTTTAAACGAGTCTATTAGCGCATCGGCTTCAGCCATAATTGAAGATAGCGCCGGTAACCGATTCAGTATAGAGGTCCTTATATTTACTACTTTCAGCCTTCGCATTCCGAAGGCAATGCTCAATCGAGGTTAACTTCCCTTGGAGGGCGTCTCTCTCAAAGTTTATCTCATTCACGCATTTTTTAAACCCAAGGATCTCATCATCCCTATCTCTGAATCCTTCTCGCATCAGGGCATCTTTCTCCTTAAGCTACAAAGATCAGCCCGATAAGTGTTGAGTACTGATATTGGGCGAGAACAAAAAAAATGTACAGAATGCTATATTACTTGCTCATCAATATCGCTCTATTTCCGAGATACCATTTATAAACAGGCTCGGAGGTCCAGCAGTTTTTCCTCCTTTTGCGCAAGAATAGCCCTGAGCTCATCTGCCTCCGATAAAAATATCCTACACTCCCCCTCGTAATGGGTCAGCTCAGACTGAAACTTGGCCGTGGTCCGATTATAAAGCAGTTTCGCAAAAAATCATAAAGGAAGGAGAGTCAAAGAAACAATAATCAAAGCTCGAAACAATCGACGAAGAAATTACTTGTTTGCAAAGCCTTTTGGCTTCCTCGAAAATGAACATGGCATTAAGTTCGGGATTCTTCTCGGCCATAGTGAAGATCCCCTCAACTACGTCTCCGAGAGGTGCCCCTGCATCAGAAGAATCCATATTATGGGCATCTCGTATCTCCCTCGGGGAAAATGTTGAAACCAACAGAGAATCACCTACATCAATGACCCCCGCTAGATCGATCGGGGCCTTCGACTCACAACTAAGCTCCCGCAACTCATCCACCGAGTGCCCTTCGCCTCGAGGAATATTTTGGCTAACAATCGGCTCAGGGACATCATCTGACCTACCCTCGAAAACCTCTTCGACCCCAGGAAGGATGGAATCATCAAATTCTGGTCTAGAAGCCCTAGGTTCTACAGTAATCGGATCAGCAAAGGCTGACACAGTAACGCTTCCACTTCCCACGGGCAATATCGGGAAATCACTTTTCTCCTTTGAGGCCGTGGAGTCAGCCTTGGACTTTTGCACTATAGCCCTCGTTGGCTCCAGAGACTCGGTCGGTGATTCCCTCTTTCTCTTTTTATCCTCATTTGGTTTTCGGATATTTGCTTCCCCAGGCGATGCTTCTCTCATCGAAGAGGCCTCCCCTAGGCCTTCGAAAGCACAGAACATAAAAAGTCAGAATATATTCAGGGGTTGTCTCTTTTAAAAAACTCAGGTATTGCAAGAGGAAAGGCCCCACCATGATCTTTAGCTTCACATCGGCCCCTGGCCAGGTCGCGCCATACGCGTTCAGCGTACAAGTAGGTCGAATCAAGCTGGCGAACCCAGTTCGAGGGATCATTAACCACATCAGGGTACCACGCAACACCTGCATCATCAAAGGGAATTAGTTTAAGGGAAAGTTGGTGCGAAGGAAAATTAAAGTATTAACTTACGATTCATATTCCATTCCTCAGGGAACGTCATCCTTTCGAATGGAATCAAATCTGAGGTCCTAACTCAAACAAAGCGGCTCATCCACCCCTTGTCCTTGCCTTCATCGGTACAAGCAGAGAGAACCTTCGAGGCCCAATGTTAAAGCTTAATCAGACCACCCCGATAAAATCGGGGACTGTACATCCTAATCAGGTAGTCAAGGGTGAAAGGCATCCCATCGACCATATTTGCAAAGTGCCTAATCATGTTAACAGTACGCCAAAATGACGGATGAATCTGGTCGAGCGTCACTTGATATCTCTTGGAGAAATCGAGAATAACGGGGTCTATCGATGGTGAAGACGGCCCTACTGGGCCTAGAGTAAACGGGTAGGTGTATACACTAAGGAAGTCGGTTTTATGGGACGTTATATCTTCCTCTTGAGAGGGATCTCCACTTGCACCACATCTCCCCAGCGGAAGTCAACCTTCACCTTCTCGATGTTTGGTATGAGGTTAATATATCGGAAAATGGGTTCACACCGCCCCGGCTTCGAGGAATATTTGTCGACATTAAAATTGGAGGTCGTTTCGCAGGGTCTGGGGATGCACTCCTCGAGATTTGGGGGTACCGTTGCCTTACCCTTAGAGGAACATGAAGATGGGGAAGCTTTATCATCTCATGAAATAGCTTTGGAGGCCTTCTTCCTTCCTGCTGAAAGATTTAGAAGGAAACGAGAGAAAACTTATCAAGAAAGGGATACAAGAAAGAAGTAATGAGAGCTCTTTTTAAAAGGTTAGAAGAAGTAATGAAAGGTGAGGGGGAAGAATAAGGAGTATTTATCGGGTCCAACCGCGCGCGTTGAGGAAAGACAAAAGGCAGCCGACTACCGTAATAAATTCGAATCTTTTCAAGAACTGTGCGAATATGGTTTTTGAAGAATCTCTCCTATCACATCAATCGCCTACATGGAATGAATAACGGAATAGTGAAGGCATTGAAAAGTTGGTGAATTCAAATTGTTTCTTTTCTTTTCACTCCAAGAAATGCGGGGACTATCTGTATGTGGTAAAATCGGGGAAGGCCAATTTTAAGGCTTCTTCAGCATTCCGATCCTCGACCTCGATTGTATCAAAGCAGAATCTGAATTTCAACCCCGAGGTGCATTCCTCGAGGAAGTATTCTGAGGGGTCGATATACCTCGAGGCAGCATAAAAATCAAAGAACATCATGGAATAGCAGGAAGTTCAAAAGGCACGTGGTTAAGGCTGACCAAGCCTGCAAGAATAGTACAAGTCCGTACCATGACGATAAATAGTTTTACCAGCTATTTTTCTCTGTAATAATTACACATGTACTATGTTGGGATTTCCCCTCTTATATAAAGGGAACCCTTGTCATTTTGTAAGAGGACATGATATTCAATACAAGAACAAGAACATTCTATGCTCTCTAATTCAAACATTCTATATATTTATTCTATTAATTTATTGCCTTTCATTTATTGTGTTCATCAATTGTTCTTCATTTATCTCTTATTATTGATCATAAAGGGGCCATCTTCGAGGCCTTTAATATTGTTGTATCCCCTTCGATATACCCCTCTCGAGTCTGATCTCGAGGCCCATTTTGACCAAGCTCGAGACCCCGTCTCTTACCTGCTCGATTTTCTCAATCAGACTATCCCTCGCTCTTATCTCGTTTTCTTACTTAGCATATATTTCCTAAAAAACTAGTATTAAAATAAATCACATATTTCTAGAACCAAAAAATCAAATATAATTGTAATTACCATATTCTAGGTAAACAGCTTTAAAGAAAGAAGATGAAGAAGCAAGTGTAGAAAGAGGATGAAAGTAGAAGACCATTAGTAAAATTTTGAAGAATTGAAGATGTTGTAAAATTGTGAAAGGAAAATGATTGAATTATATAGAAGCCCTTTGGGCATGTTTGAATTGGAAAGGTCGAACCAATAGCGGTTCATGGGCTTCTCGAGAATTATGCCGACAGCGACCTCTGCGCAGCCTTTATGTCACGTCATTTAGTGTTCTGGTGAGGCTGACGTCATAATATGGATATCGAAGAATCAAGAATTCAAGACTATTTCTTATCACTTCTTCCTAAGAAACGCAAGGACTATCTCTATACGGCTAAAATCGGAGAGCCCAATTTTATGATCATTATGGCACTCCATAGCCCGCCTTCAGAAGGCTCGAAGCAGTTCGAGTTTTGACATCGAGGAAGCATGTCGAGGATTCTCCACGCTCGACCTCGAGGCGGTGTAAATTGAAGACCATCATGGAAAAGCTGGAAATTCCCAAAAGGCACGTGGTTAAATCTGACCAAGTCCGCAAAATTGTAGAAGTTCGTACCGCGACATCAAATGGTTGTACCAACCATTTATCTTTGTAATAATTACATATGTACTATGTTGGGATTCCCCCTCTTATATAAAGGATACCCTTGTCATCTTGTAACATACATGATATTCAATACAAGAAGAAGAACATTCTATGCTCTCTAACTCAAACATTCTCTACAATTGTTCCATTGATTTATTGCCTTTCATTTATTGCATTCGTTAATTTTTCTTCATTTATTACTCATTATTGATCATAAAAAGGTCATCTTCGAGGCCTTCAATATTGTTATACCTTATTCGACCGCCTTCAGTCAAGCTCTCAAGCTCGACCTCGAGGCCTCATTCTCGACCAGCTCAAGACCTCGTCTTATAACTGCTCGGTTTGCATAACTCTGTTTTCCTTCGCTCTTGTCTCATTTTTCCTACCTCTCACTTAGCATCTCTGGCCTAAACAACTAGGATTAAAAAATATGACATAATTTTAGAACCACAAAATCAAGTATAATTGTAATTACCATTTTCAAGGTAAACACTTTCATCAGTTGAAGATTCGGGAGCTAGATATTCTGAACACTACTTTCAGGACTCGGTATGGTCTCTACCAGTTCCTTGTGATGTAATTTGGACTGACCAATTCCCCAGCAGCTTGCATTCACTTGATGCACAGTGTGTTCCGGCCCTATCTTAACTCATTCGTCATTGTGTTTATTGACGACATTCTAGTGTACTCTCAGACTGGGGAGGATCATGAGCAGCACCTGAGGATTGTGCTTCAGACCTTGAGAGAAAAGAAGTTATATGAAAAATATTCAATGTGTCAGTTTTGGCTAGACTCAATGGCATTCTTTGGTTATGTAGTATCGAGTGATGGGATCAAGGTGGATCTGAAGAAGGTGGAAGCAGTGCAGAGTTGGCGTAGACCATCCTCATCTACGGAGTTCCGAAGTTTTCTTGGTTTGGCGGGGATTACTGTCGACTAGTAGAGGGTTTCTCATCTATGTAGCACCTATGACCAGGTGACCCAGAAGCGTGCTCCATTCAGGTGCATAGAGGAGTGTGAGGAGAGCATTCAGAAGTTAAGGACAGCTTTGACTACAGCCCCAGTATCTGTATTGCCTACAGGTTCAGGGTCTTATACTGTATATTTTGATGCACCACGGAACCATCTCGGCATGGTGTTGATGCAAGACGGTAGGGTGATTGCCTACGCGTTCGGACAACTGAAGGTGGATGAAAAGAACTATCATGTCCACGACCTCGATTTAGCAGCTATTGTTCATGCCTTGATGATTTGGTGGAACTATTTGTATGGTGTCCTTTATGAGCTTGACATCGATCACGAGAGTTTTCAGCATATGTTCAAGTAGAAGGATCTAAACTAGCGTTAGCGGAGGTGGTTGGAGTTGCTTAAGGATTATGATATCACCATTTTTGTACCATCCCGGGAAGGCCAATATGGTGGCCGATGCTTTGAGTAGCCAGGCGGAGATTTTGGGGAGCTTATCATATCTACCAGCAGCACATAGGCCATTGGTGTTGGATGTTCAGGCCTTATCCAGCCAGTTTGTTAGATTGGATATTTCTAAGACGAGTTGAGTGTTGGCTTGTGTAGTCTCTTAGTATTCTCATTATGGTCATATCCAGGAGCGTTACTATATGACCCCCATCAGCTCGTCCTTAAGGACACAGTTCAGCACAGTGATGCTAAGGAGGTCACTATTAGAGATGATGGTGCACTGAGGATGCAGGGAAGACTATGTGTGCCTAATGTAGATGGTTTAAGTGAGTTGATTCTCAAGGAGGCTCACGGTTCGCGGTACTCCATTCATTCGGGTGCAGCAAAGATGTATCAAGTCTTGAGGCAGCACTATTTGTGGAAGAGAATTAAGAAGAACATTGTGTATGTAGCTCGGTGTCTAAATTGCCAACAGGCGAAGTATGAGCACCAGCGGGCAGATGGATTTCTTCAGAAGTTTGAGATTTCAGAGTGGAAATGGGAGCAGATCACTATAGATTTTGTTGTTGGGATTCCACGGACTCAACGAAAGTTTGATGCAGTTTGAGTGATTGTGGATAGCCTGACCAAGTTAGCTCATTTCATTCTTGTGATGACTACATATTCTTCTGAGCAGATGGCTCAAGTTTATATCTGCAAGATCTTCAGGCTTCATGGTGTACTGTTATCCATCATCTTTGATCGGGGTACGCAGTTTACATCACGGTTCTAGAGGGTCGTACAGCATAATTGGGTACTCGATGGAGCTGAGCACAGTATTCCACCCTCAGATGGACGGACAGTCCGAGTGCACTATTCAGATACTAGAGGATATGCTCCATGCATGTGTGATGGAGTTTGGAGGTTCATGGGATCAGTTCTTTCCACTTGTGGAGTTTGCCTACAACAAGAGTTATCAGTCGAGCATCCAAATGGCACCATATGAGGCCCTGTATGGTAGGTGGTGTCGGTCTCCAGTGGGTTGGTTCGAGCAGGGCGAGGCTAGGTTATTGAGTACAAACTTGGTTCAGGATGCTTTGGAGAAGGTTAAGGTAATTCAGGATCGACTTCACACAGCCCAGTCCAGACAGAAGAGCTATGTGGATCGGAAGGTTTGGGATGTTAAATTCATGGTTGGAGAGCGGGTCATGCTCCAGGTGTCACCCATGAAGGGTGTTATGAGGTTCGAAAATAAGGGCAAGTTGAGCCCAAGGTTTATCGGCACATTCGAGGTATTGCGGTGTGTTGGAGAGGTTTCTTATGAGCTTGCCTTGCCTCCCACTCTTGCATGGGTTCATCCAGTATTCCATGTTTCTATGCTCCGAAAGTATCACGACGATCCGTCTTATGTGTTGGATTTCATCTCAATCCATTTGGACAAGGATTTATCTTATGTTAAAGAGTCGGTGGCTATTTTGGACAGGTAGGTTCGAAAGTTGAGGTTAAAGAACATTGCTTCTGTGAAAGTTCAGTGGAGGGCTCAGTCGGTCGAGGCGGCGACTTGGGAGACTGGGCATGATATGTGCAGTCGTTATCCTCATCTTTTCACCACTTCAGGTATGCCTCTATGCTCGTTTAAGGATGAACGATTATTTTAAGAGGGGGAGGATATAACGACCCGGCTAGTTGTTTTGAGAGTAATAGCCTCGATCCCTGTTTATTTCTTCCTCGTGTCTCTTTCTGCTTATGTGCCTTTTTAGGAGGTACTTTTTGTGGTTTTGGTGTGATTTGGGACACTTAGTCCCTAAAACAGAAACTTAAGCTCTAGGACTTTACCGTAGTTCGAAATGGGTGAAGCGACTTCAGAACGGAGTTTCGTCGATTTCATTAGCTCTGTTGGGTGATTTTTGACTTAGGGTCGTGTCCGGATTGTGTTTCAGAGGTCTGTAGTTAAATTAGGCTTGAAATGGCAAAAGTTGAATTTTTGGGAAGTTTGACCGGAAGTGGACTTTTTGATATCGGGGTCGGATTCCAATTCTGGAAGTTAAAGTAGGTTCGTAATGTCAAATATGACTTGTGTGCAATATTTGAGGTCAATCACATGTGGTTTGATAGGTTTCGGCATCGATTGTAGAAGTTGAAGTTTTAAAGTTCATTAAGTTTGAATTGGAGGGTGATTGTAAACACCCGTAAATTTTCATGACTAAAATGATGCCTGGGTAGGTCCCCATATTGTTATATCAGTAGTAAATCTTAAAACGAACCCTTTTGGAGTAAAAAGTACCCCAGGACTAAAAAGATAAAACTTTCCAAAATTGCGCGGGTCTGCGGTCCATTATGCGATCGCAGATCAGGTATGCGGACCGCATAGTGGTCGCATACCTGGACGGTTGCTGTCCATTTTGAGGGTAGCTATGCGGCCCATAATGCAATCACATTTCACGAATGCGGGCCGCATAGTTGTCGCATTCTTGCACCTCTATTTTTGCGGACGAAGTTATGCGATGCACTACAAGATCGCATAACAGGTTTGTGGACCGCATAGTGGTCGCATACCTGGACGGTTGCTGTCCATTTTGAGGGTAGCTATGCGGCCCATAATGCAATCACATTTCACGAATGCGGGCCGCATAGTTGTCGCATTCTTGCACCTCTATTTTTGCGGACGAAGTTATGCGATGCACTACAAGATCGCATAACAGGTTTGTGGACCGCATAGTGGTCGCGCACCTGGGCAGTCTATTTTCCTTTTTGGCCCATCTGAAGGCCATTTATTCGACAGGTATGCAGACCGCATAACACGAATGCAATCGCATTCCTGACCGCATACCTTCTTCGGGGCTTCTAATTTCTAAATTTAAAACCCAACCCCCAGTTTAATAAAACACACCTCCCCTTCATTTTCATCGACTATCTGATCAAAATAGAGAGAAGTGAGAGTGGGTTCTAGTGAGAGAATTCCTTATCTTCCCCAAATTGGTCCTCCATCTCTACTCAGGCCTGAATTTAATCGAGTAGTCGTCATCTTTTTCACCATAAGAGGTAAGTCTTCACCCCATTTCCCCAAATTCTCAGATTTTAGTTACAATAGAACACACATAGGTTGGTTCTTGAAGAGGAAAGTTAAGACCTTGCATGCATGTGAATAATCTTCTATAATCTAGCAAAGGGAAGTAGGCTAGGGCAACCTTTCACTAAAAAGGAGGCTAGTTAATCTAAAAGACCACATAGTATTTGATAAAATGCCCAAATGAGTTCAAGGTTCCTAACTCTAAGTTTGAATGTGTCACATTGTAAATTAGATTGAAGGAGTTAGAAGGTCCGATGATTTTGGATAGAAATTAAAGGGAAATTCCAACTCGAGGTATGTATGGCTAACCCTAATCCTCATAAGATAAGCCAGTTGTGGTCATTTTCCGGGTATGGCTCTCTTATTGACCTTCTATGGAAATTATGTTCTCTATGTGCTCAATTGAGGAATTATTGTTTCCATGTTGCTATATGCTACCACCATGATGTCTTGCTAGTGGAATGTATACATGTTGACCATCATGTTCTTTCTTATTGTGTGTGTGCTCCTATTATATGATGGGTATGAAAAATGTAAAAGGGTGGATTGTCATGGAATATAAGTAAAGATATGGTACTGATGTGAAATATGAAACATGAGTTTGAACAGTTATGAAACATGAAACAATGGATTGAGAAATGGTGAAATATGGATTAATGGATCGGATGGTTATGGAATATGGATTAAAGGATGAATTGTCGTGAAAAATGAATTAAAGAACTCTAATGATATGAAAGATGAATCCAAGAGCAATATATGTTGGGGAACAAAAAGGTTAAAAATGA
This sequence comes from Nicotiana knightiana, assembly GCA_005239525.1. Taxonomy (NCBI): domain Eukaryota; kingdom Viridiplantae; phylum Streptophyta; class Magnoliopsida; order Solanales; family Solanaceae; genus Nicotiana; species Nicotiana knightiana. The sequence goes on along the minus strand of ML380736.1, from coordinate 34,170 downwards.
TGTAAGTGACCTAAAACATCCATAATTGTACCAGGAGAATGTCCTAGGGGTGAGAAGGCCTATCCGGTCTGGGTGGGATCGGACTCCATGTCGTACACATGGATGACTTGATATTATGATATGATTATGATTTGAGGATGATTATTGTCCTCACTATTTTCAGTTGAGATGGCCTAGCCGATTGGGCAGAGATCGGACTCTGTGTGCTGTGCACGAGCCACGGTGTTAGCCTAGCCGATTCGGGCAGAGATTGGACTCCGAGAGAACAAGTCACGGTGGTTATATGTGATGTGATTGAAATTAGGACCTCACCTAGGATGGCTTAGCCGATTGGGCAGAGATCGGACTCCGTGTGACAACGACACGGTGGATCAGTAATAATAATAACAAGACGAAACTTAAAAGTACATTAGCCAAAAGGTGGCAAAACGGGATGTGGGATGTGGTAATTCTTGTTATGATTCTCCATGTTTTAGTGTACTGTTGTATGATGCCTCTTTTCATGTTTAAATGATGTTGTTTATCCTATCTGGAGTAGGTTTGTTTATACATACTAGTACTATTCAATGGTACTAACGTCCCTTTCGCCGGGGGCGCTACATCTTTTATATGGATGTAGGTGGTTCCATAGCAGGTATCTCTGATCGCTGATAGTGGTGCCTTCCCTTCGTCTCTTCAGTAGTCTTGGTGAGCCCTACTTCCTTTCGGGGCCGTGTGTAGTACATGTTGTCTTATTTTGTATATGTCATTTCTTTTGAGGTATAGTCGGGGCCTTGTTGTAGTCTATGTATTCTTCTTTGTACTCTTAGAGGCTCCGTGGACATTATGTAGGTGGTCTATATGTATTTTGGGTAGTTTTCGTACTCGTTCGTAATCACGATCCCGTATCGGGAGTATTGTATTTTAGAATGTATGTTTTGGGAAGATTAAATGTTGAAAATGTTAAAAGAAGAAAGGGACTTATGTTTTAAACGCATGCTTGATTCTATTTTGCTGTTTCACTTATAAAATGTGCATTATGGACACGGGGAAATGCATTGGGTAGAAAAGGGCAATCAGGTCCGCTTGACCGGGCTCATTCGGTTAGGTGCCGGTCTCGTCCCTCGGTTTTGGGGCGTGACAAACTTGGTATCAGAGCCTAATATTTTAAAAGTGTCCTAGGATGTCTCAGAGTCGTATCTAGTAGAGCCCTTCTTATCGGTGTGTTGTTGACCAAATCCATAATTAGGGGGCTACAAGGACATTTAGGAAAATAACCTTTTATTGTTATTCGGTATCGTGCGATGTGGTGAAAGGTGAGGTTGTCTATCTCTAACCCGTGCGTTGTTTCAACTTTCAGTAATGTGCACCCAAGAAGAGAGCTCGACTCGGCCTCGAGGCCAATGTCACCCCCAGAGTGGTCGTAAATTCCCCATCTAGTGGTGCGGGTGCAAATGATCCCGCGACCATAAACCAACCTGACTCCTCCGCTCCAGGACAGACTATTCTTATTCCTGCTCCAGCGGAGGGTGCTGAAATCACTCCCACTGATCTTCCTGACCGACCTCCAGCTCCAGCTTCTGGTCCCGGTATTTCTGATGAGGACCTCAGGGGAGCTATCCAGATGTTGACCCAGTTAGTGGCCTCCCAGGCCCAAAGATCAAATTTTTCCCCTACATCTCTAGCGAGCCAGGGGATTCTTCAGGTTCCAGATTCAACAAATTTCTACGGTTAGCCCCTCCAGAGTTCACAGGCACCGACCCAGAGGCTGATCCTTAGGAGTTCATTGATGAGATGTACAAAACCCTCCGAGTTATGAGGGCTACTAAGACAAAGGAGGTTGAGTTGGCTTCCTATCGTCTGAAGGGACAGGCATATTTGTGGTTTGAAATGTGGGAGAGTTCCCGTGGAGAAGAGAGCCCTCCGGTGAGGTGGGATGAGTTTGTAGATGCCTTCATGGACCATTTCTTGCCCGCCGAGACTATGGCAGCCCATGCTACAAGTTTGAGGTCCTCAAGAAGGGAAACAGGAGTGTGTAGGAGTATCATATGGAGTTCGTGCGCTTGTCAAAATATGTTGTTCATTTGGTGTCTGCTATGGAGGCTAGAGTTCGTCGGTTCGTGAAGGGCCTTGGTCCCTGGTTTATTAATGAAGCTGCTACAGCTGCTCTGCATTCAGATATGAACTATGGTAAGATTGTGGGATTTTCCCTGGCTACGGAGGCTCAGAAATTGAAGATAAGAATAGAGAGAGAGAGTAGAAGTAGAGTCCGGTCGGCAGGCAGCCATGGGGGTTCTTTTGGAGGAGGGAGACAAGTTCCTAGGAGAGGGTCATCAGGACCATGCCAGTCTCATGCTCAGTCATCAGCTAGTGCCCCGCCACCAGGGCGTCACCATCATCATCGGTAGAGAGGTCGTTTTGGGTCCAGTTCTGGCGGCACGGGGTTCCATCAGCCAGGTTGTTCAGGTGGGAGGTTCTAGCAGCAGCAGAGGGGCCCATGCCCCAAGTTCGAGAGGTTCCATATTGGGCCCTGTTATCTGGATCAGCCAGTATGCTATGATTGTGGGATGAGGGGTCATATTCATAGAGACTGCCCTTCATTCAGCCAGGGTACAGGATGGGGTACCGCCCAGCCATCTAGTTCTTCAGCTGCTATATCTTCAGCACGCCCACCAGCCCGAGGCCCTTCAGCACCAGCAGGGCGTGGTGCAGCCAGGGGTGGTGCCCGAGGTCGGGGAGGACCTAGTCGGTTCTATGCTTTGAGTGGTCGTCAAATTGCTCCAGATATCGTCACAGGTATCAGTCCCATGATGTTTATGCTCTTATTGATCCCGAGTCTTCCTAATCATATGTCACCCCTTTTATTGCTTCGCGCTTTGGGATAGAACCCGAACAACTCCGTGAGCCGTTCTCTATGTCGACTCCGGTTGGTGAATCTACTACAGCCCCGCGAGTCTATAGGAATTGTGTTGTCACGGTGCGTGGTCGAGATACCACAGCCGATCTTGTTGAGTTGGGAATGGTAGATTTTGATGTGATTATGGGGATGGATTTGCTCTATTCGTGCTTTGCTAAACTCGATTGCCGAACTAGAATTATGAGGCTCGAGTTTCCTAATGAACCAGTTATCGAGTGGGAGGGGGATAATGATGTGCCAAGAGGTAGGTTTATTTCCTACCTTAAGGACTCAAAGATGATCAGAAAAGGGTGCTCCTACCATTTTGTCCGGGTTATGGACACCGCTTCAGAGGTGCCTGCTCCCGAGTCTGTGCCTGTCGTGAATGAGTTTCTTGAGATCTTTCTGTATGAGCTTCCTGGGATTCCACCAGATAGAGAGATTAATTTCTAGATTGATGTATTGCCAGATACGCAGTCAATATCTATTCCACCCTACAGGATGGCACCGGCAGAATTGAGAGAGTTAAAGGAGCAATTGAGGGACCTTCTAGAAAAGGGTTTCATTAGGCTTAGTGTGTCACCTTGGGGCGCACCGGTTCTTTTTGTCAAAAAGAAAGATGGATCGCTTCGAATGTGTATTGATTAACGGCAGCTCAACAAGGCCACCATCAAAAACAAGTACCCATTGCCTCAGATACATGATTTGTTCGACCAACTGCAAGGTGCTAGGTTCTTCTCAAAGATTGATTTACGGTCCGGGCATCATCATTTAAAGATCAGGGAGCAGGATATTCCTAAGACCGCCTTCAGGACTCTTTATGGGCACTTCGAATTCTTGGTAATGTCTTTTGGGCTAACCAACACCCCAGCAGCTTTTATGGATCTTATGAATCGGGTTTCAAACCATTTCTTGACTCCTTTGTGATTGTCTTCATTGACGATATCCTTATTTATTCCCGAAGTCATGAAGATCATGCTAATCACCTCAAGGAAGTTCTGCAGACTCTTCATCAGCACCAGTTTTATGAAAAGTTTTCAAAATGTGAGTTTTGGCTAGAATCAGTCACCTTTTTGGGCCATTTAATTCCAGGGAAGGGATTCGGGTTGATCCCCAAAAGATTGCAGCGGTAAAGGATTGTCCTAGACCAACGACCCCGACAGAGATTCGCAGTTTCTTGGGTTTGGCTGGATATTATCGGAGGTTCGTTGAGGGATTCTCTACCCTCTCCTCCCTATTAACTAAGCTGACGCAGAAAGCTTTTAAGTTTCAGTGGTCCGATGCTTGCGAAAAGAGTTTTCAAGAATTGAAATCAAGATTGACTTCGACGCCAGTGTTGACCTTGCCAGAAGGTTCAGAAGGGTTTGTGGTGTATTGTGATGCTTTAAGGGTTGGTTTGGGGTGTATATTGATGCAATGTGGTAAGGTAATACCATATGCTTCTAGGCAGCTCAAGAATTATGAGAAGAATTACCCGACGCATGATTTGGAGCTCGCGGCAGTTGTGTTTGCATTGAAAATCTTGCGGCATTAACTTTATGGGGTCCATGTGGACGTGTTCACACATCACAAGAGTCTTCAGTATTTGTTCAAACATAAGTAATTGAACTTAAGGCAGCGGAGATGGTTGGAATTGCTCAAGGATTATGATATGAATATTTTGTACCATCTAGGAAAGGCGAATGTGGTAGCCGACGTTCTTAGTCGAAAATCCATGGGTAGCTTGGCTCATTTGGAAGCAGATTAGAGGCCTTTGGCTCGGGAGGTTTATCAGTTGGCCAGTCTGGGGGTATGTCTTTCGGCCTCAGATGAAGGGAATGTCGTGGTGCGTAATGGAGCGAGTCTTTGCTTGTAGCGGAAGTCAAGGGAAAGCAATTCAAGGATCCAACTTTGGCACAATTGAGAGAAGCAATTCTGAATCACAAGACTACAGCATTTTCACTCGGCAATGATGACGGTGTTTTGCGGTGCCAAGGGAGGCTATGTGTTCTGGATGTGGATGATCTTCGGGAGAGAGTTATGGAAGAGGCTCACAATTCCAGGTATTCCGTACACCTAGGTTCTACGAAGATGTATCACGATCTCAAGGAGATTTACTGGTGGAATAGTATGAAGAGGGGATTGGCGGACTTTGTGGCTAGGTGTCCAAATTGTCAGCAAGTGAAGGCCGAGCATCAGAGGCCCGGTGGATTGGCACAGCTTATGGAAACACCGATATAGAAATGGGAAATGATTAATATGGACTTTGTGGTAGGGTTACCTTGCATTCCGCATAGGTTCGACTCAGTTTGGGTAATAGTGGATCGGCTCACGAAATCGGCGCATTTATTGCCAGTCAAGTCCACCGATACTGCAGAACAGTACGCTCAGTTGTATATCAAAGAAATAGTCAGGCTCCATGGCACTCCAGTATCTATTATCTTGGATCGAGGGGACCAGTTCACAGCTAACTTTTGGAAGAAATTTCAGCAAGGTTTGGGTATGCAGGTAAATCTCAGACAGCTTTCCACCCGCAAACGGACGGTCAGGAAGAACGGACCATTCAGACGCTTGAAGATATGTTACGGGCTTGTGTATTAGATTTCAAGGGTAGCTGATATGATTACTTGCCGCTTATAGAAATTTCTTATAATAATAGTTTCCATGCTAGTATTCAGATGGCTCCATTTGAGGCATTGTACGGAAGAAGGTGTAGATCTCTAATTGGATGGTTCGAGGTTGGAGAGGCGGAACTACTAGGGCCGGATCTTGTGCATCAAGATATGGAGAAGGTTAGAGTCATTTCGGAGAGGTTGAAAACTGCTCAGAGTCGTCAGAAATCTTATTCGGGCGTTCGACTAGGGATTTGGAGTTTCAAGTAGATGATTGGGTATTCTTGCAGGTATCTCCCATGAAGGGAGTCATGCGGTTTGGAAAAAAGGGGAAGTTGAGCCCAAGGTATGTTGGACTGTATGGGATCACCCAGAGGATAGGACAAGTGGCGTATAGGCTGGAGTTGCCCCCTGAGATGTCATTAGTGCACCCGGTGTTTCATGTGTCCATGATGAAGAAGGTAGTTGGAGATCCATCTGCCATCATACCCGTTGAGACTGTTGAAGTTAATGAAGAGTTGTCATATGAAGAAGTTCCCGTCGCTATTCTTGATAGGCAAGTTCGTAGGTTGAGAAACAAGGAGATTGATTCAATTAAAGTATTATGGTGGAGTCAACAAGTCGAGGAAACCACGTGGGAAGCGGAAAGTGAAATGAAAGAAAAATACCCTCATTTGTTTGAATAAGTCAAGTAGTGGTTTTGAAGATTGTTGTCTTTAGGCAAAATGCATTTTGTGTCATATTTTGTGCAAGAACACCACACTTCCCTATCTTCCTTCCTCACGTGACTTTTTCAACCTTGTGCCATATTTGTGGGTATTGTGTTAGTTGAATTATGTGCAACCCATTGAAATACTTGAGTTATGTGAAATTCGTTATGTTATCTGCACTTTGTACAACTAGTGAAGTAGCTGAAATTATGTGGAACTTGTTGAAATATGTTTTGGGGGCCCTTGATAGGTGGATGGCCTATATATAGAGGAAACTCTGGAAAAATTTTCAGAAAATATCAGAGTTAGTGAAAATTGGGAGGGGGGCTGGTGTCTTTGTGTTTTCTTACCCAAAGTGACTCCCCGAGTCCTCATTCGAGGACGAATGATTTTAAGTGGGGGAGGATGTAAAGACCCGTAAATTTTCTTGACTAAAAACAATGCCCGGGTAGGTCCCCATATTGTTATATCAGTAGTAAATCCTAAAACGGACCATTTTGGAGTAAAAAGTACCCCAGGACTTAAAAGATAAAACTTTCCAGAATTGCTCGGGTCTGCGGTCCAGTATGCGATCGTAGATCAGGTATGCGGACCGCATACCTCGACAGTTGATGTCTATTTATGATCGCATTTCACGAATTCCGGCCGCATAGTTGTCGCATTCTTGCACCTCTATTTTTGCGGAGGGAGTTATATGACGCACTATGTGATCGCATAAGAGGTATACAGACCGCATAGTGGTTGCATACCTAGGCAGTCTATTTTCCTTTTTAGCCCATCTGAAGGCCATTTATGCGACAGGTATGCGGACCGCATAACAAGAATGCAATCGCATTCCTGACCGAATACCTGCTTCGGGGCTGCTAATTTCTAATTTTAAAACCCGACCCCCAGTTTAATAAAATTAGAGAGAAGTGAGAGTGGGTTCCAGTAAGAGAAGTCCTCATCTTCCCCAAATTGGTCCAGCATCTCTATTCAGGCCTGGAATTAATCGAGTAGTCGTCATCTTCTTCACCATAAGAGGTAACTCTTCGCCCCATTTCCCCAAATTCTCAGATTTTAGTTAGAATAGAACACACATAGGTTGGTTCTTGAATAGGAAAGTTAATACCTTGCATGTATGTGAATAATCTTCTATAATCTAGCAAAGGGAAGTAGGCTAGGGCAACCTTTCACTAAAAAGGAGGCTAGTTAATCTAAAGGACCACGCAGTATTTGATAAAATGCCCAAATGAGTTCAAGGTTCCTAACTCTAAATTTGAATGTGTCACAATGTCAATTAGATTGAAGACTTAAGAAGGTCTGGTGATCTAGAATAGAAATTAAAGGGAAATTCCAACTCGAGGTATGCATGGCTAACCCTAATCCTCATAGGATAAGCCCGTTGTGGTCATTTTCTGGGTATGACTCTCTTATTGACCTTCTATGGAAATTATGTGCTCTATGTGCTCAATTGAGGAATTCTTGTTTCCATGTTGCTATATGCTACCACATGATGTCTTTCTAGTGGAATTTATACATGTTGACCATCATGTTCTTTCTTATTGGGTGTGTGCTCCTATTATATGATGGGTGTGAAAAATGTAAAGGGTGGATTGTCATGGAATATGAGTAAAGATATGGTACTGATGTGAAATGTGAAATGTGAAATATGAGGTTGAACTGTTATGAAACATGAAACAATGGATTGGGAAATTGTGAAATATGGATTAATGGATCGGATGGTTATGGAATATGGATTAAAGGATGAATTGTCGTGAAAAATGAATTAAAGGACTCTAATGATATGAAAGATGAATCCAAGAGCAATATGTGTTGGGGAACAAAAAGGTTAAAAATGATGTAAGTGACCTAAAACATCCATAATTGTACCAGGAGAATGTCCTAGGGGTGAGAAGGCCTATCCGGTCTGGTTGAGATCAGACTCCATGTCGTACACATGGATGACTTGATATTATGATATGATTATGATTTGATGATGATTATTGTCCTCACTGTTTTCAGTTGAGATGGCCTAGCAGATCGGGCAAAGATCAGACTCCGTGTGTTGTGCACGAGCCACAGTATTAGCCTAGTCTATTCGGGCAGAGACCGGACTCCGTGAGAACAAACCACGGTGGTTATATGTGATGTGATTGAAATTCGTACCTCACCTAGGATGGCTTAGCCGATCAGGTAGAGATCGGACTCCGTGTGACAATGACACGGTGGATCAGTAATATTAATAATAAGACAAAACTTAAAAGTATATTAACCAAAAGGTGGCAAAACAGGATGTGGGATGTGGTAATTCTTGTTATGATTCTCCATGTTTCAGTGTACTGTTGTATGATGCCTCTGTTCATGTTTAACTGATGTTGTTTATCCTATCTAGAGTAGGTTTGTTTATACATACTAGTACTATTAAATGGTACTAATGTCCCTTTTGTGGGGGGGCTACATCTTTTATATGGATGTATGTGGTTCCATAGCAGGTAGCTCGGATTTCCGATAGTGGTGCCTTCCCTTCATCTCTTCAGCAGTCTTGGTGAGCCCCACTTCCTCTCGGGGCCCAGGCAGCGAGGCGTGGAGGTCAGGCAGCTAGAAGCCTTCCTAGAGGGGTAGGTCGACCTGGTGGAGGTCAGGCTCATTTTTGTGCACTTCCAGCCAGACTAGATGTATGGCCTCAGATGCAGTGATTACAGGTATTGTTTAAGTTTTTCAACGAGATGCTTCGGTCTTATTTGATCCTGGTTCCACGTATTCTTATGTTTCATCATATTTTTCCCATTTTCTTGATATGCCACGTGAGCCCTTAGTTACATCTATTCATGTGTCGACTCTGATGGGCGATACTATTATTATGGACTGAGTGTATCGGTCGTGTGTGATATCTATTAGGGGTCTGTAGACCCAAGTGGATCTACTATTGCTTAGCATGGTTGACTTTGATGTGATATTGGGCATGGATTGGCTATCTCCGTGTCATGTTGTTCTAGATTGTCACGCTAAGATCATGACCTTAGCGATGCCGGGATGTCTGAGAGTCGAGTGGAGAGGTTCTATTGATTATGTGCCTGGTAGGCTGATTTCATACCTGAAGGCTCAGCGTATGGTAAAGAAAGGATGTCTGTCTTATTTGGCTTTTGTGAGGAATGTTAGTGCTGAGACTCCCACTGTTGATTATATTCCTATAGTCCATGATTTTTCAGACGTGTTCCCTGCAGACCTGTCGAGCATACCGCCTGACAGGGACACTGATTTTGGTATTGATTTGGTTCCAGGCACTCAGCCTATTTCTGTTCCACCATATCGTATGGCACCGGCGGAATTGAAGGAATTGAAATAGCATCTTCAGGAACTCCTAGAAAAGGGGTTTGTTTGGCCTAGTGTGTCGCCTTGGAGTGCACCGGTGTTGTTTGTGAAGAAGAAGGATGGTTCCATGAGAATATGTATTGACTACAGGCATCTGAACAAGGTTACAGTCAAGAATAAGTAACCTTTGCCTCGCATTGATGATTTGTTAGACTAGCTTCAGGGAGCTAGAGTGTTCTCTAAGATTGACTTGAGATCTGGGTATCATCAGCTGAAGATCCAGAATTCAGATATTCCCAAGACTACTTTCAGGACTCGTTATGGCCACTATGAGTTTTTGGTGATGTCTTTTGGGATGACCAATGCCCCAGCAGCATTCATGCATCTAATGAACAGCATATTTTAGCCATATTTGGATTCCTTTGTTATTGTGTTCATTGATGACATCCTAGTGTATTCTCGTATCCAGGAGGAGCATGCTCAGCATTTGAGGGTTGTATTGCAGAGATTGAGGGAGGAGAAGTTTTATGCAAAGTTCTCCAAGTATGAATTTTGGCTTGGCTCAGTAGCTTTCTTGGGGCACGTGGTGTCCAGCGAGGGTATCCAGTTTGATCCGAAGAAGATAGAGGCGGTGTAGAGTTGGCCCAGACCGTCCTCCGCTATAGAGATTAGGAGCTTCCTTGTTTGGCAGGATATTACCATCGCTTTGTGGAGGGGTTTTCTTCTATTGCTTCACCCTTCACCAAATTGACTCAGAAGGGTGCTTTGTTCAGGTGGTCGGACGAGTGTGAGGAGAGCTTCCAGAAGCTCAAGATGACTTTGACCTCAGCTCTAGTGTTATTATTTCCATCAGCTTCGGGTTCTTATACTGTGTCTTGTGATACCGTGTCTAGAGGATAAGCATTGGTTGTGTTTTGATGTAGGAGGGTAGGGTGATTGCCTACGCCTCACGCCAGTTGAAGACTCATGAGAAGAATGATCTGGTGCATGATCTCGAGCTAGCAGCCATTGTTCACGCCTTGAAGATTTGGCGGCATTATTTGTATGGGGTTCATTGTGAGGTTTTTACTGATCATCATAGCCTGCAAAATTTGTTCAAGAAGAAGGATCTGAATTTTTATCAGAGGAAATGGTTGGAGCTTCTCAAGGACTATGATATCACGATTCTATAACATCCGGGGAAGGCCAATATAGTGGTCGATGCCTTGAGTCGCAGAGTAGAGAGTTTGGGAAGTCTAGCATACCTTCCAGCAGCAGAGAGACTATTAGCACTTAATTTTCAAGCCTTAGCGGGTCAGTTTGTGAGGTTGTACTTATCAGAGCTCCGCTGGGTATTGGCTTGTGTATCCTCCAAGTCTTCTCTTTATGAGCGCATCAGAGAGCGCCAATATGATGACCCACACTTTCTTGTTCTTCAGGATAGAGTCAGGCGAGGTGATGCCAGGGATGTAGTTATTGGTGATGATGGTGTTATAAGGATGCAGGGTCGGATATGTGTGCCTAATATAGACGTTCTTCGGGATTTGATTCTTGAGGAGGCCCACAACTCATGGTATTTTATCCATCCCGGTGCCACGAATATGTATCAGGATCTGAGGCAGCATTATTGGTGGAGGCGGATGAAAAAGGATATTATTGGATTTGTAGCTCGGTGTCTCAACTGCCAGCAGGTCAAGTATGAGCACCAGAGACCTGATGGATTGCATCAGAGGTTGGTTATTCCTGAGTGGAAGTGGGAGCGGATCACCACAGACTTTGTAGTCGGGCTCCCACGGACTTCGAGGAGGTTCGATGCTATATGGGTTATTGTGGATCGGCCGACCAAGTCCTCTCACTTCATTCCTGTTGGTACTACTTATTCTTCAGAGCGGTTAGCTTAGATTTATATCCGAGAGATTGTTCGGTTGCATGGTGTTCCGGTTTCCTCTAATAGAGGTACCCAGTTCACATCGTAGTTTTGGAGGTCCGTGCAGAGAGAGTTAGGTACTCAGGTTGAGCCTGTAATCCTTTTTCTTTGGCAACCACATTACAAGCCTTACCCATTTGTTTGAATTAACCATTTATTTGAACCTTTTCACCTATCATGAGCACTTGAATTTTTATGAACTTTGTAAAAGTTAAAGTGTGGGGTGGTTGGTTTGGCTTTTGAGTGGAACTAATGAAATAAGGAGAAAGGTGCACTATTTTGAAAAAAATTAAGTGCCACTTGAATTGAAAAAGAATAAAAAAATAGTTGTATTGATGTGAAAATTATTCCATGATAGTGGTGACTCTTGATGTAATTGTGATTAAAGAAATATGGAGTTAATGTACATTTGTGAAGGTGGAGTTTTGGTTTGACATTATTATGGGGTTTGAATGTTAAAGTATTAAACTGCTTAGGGGCCTGTAGTCACTCATATCCAAATGTATCCTACCCGACCCGCAGCATACATTACAACCAATGAAAGTCCTATTTGATCCTAGACTGAATGAGCTCAATTAGTAGAGTAGTACACTACGGGCAAGCCTATGGTGCATCTTTTGTAGCATATGAATGTTATTTCTGAGAGTGAGTGAATTCTTTCTATCTTGAGTTCCTAAATGTTCTTAAATTTTATTGTGTGTTGGAATACTCTCTTTTGTTACGTGAGGGCACTTGATTCATGAAGGAAAGTTAATGTCATTGACCTCTATGTTAGAGTAAGTAAGTGAATAATGTAATAATGCATGGTACTTGTGAATCAATTTTTTAGGAGAAGATGTTAGACCCTTGTGCTTAGTCTATTTAAAAGATTCTTGGTGTGATGAGTTAGGAGGATTTCTTAACAGGTTGTGTCTACAAGTGTAGTTTGATTGCTCGAGGACGAGCAATGTTTAAGTGTGGGTATTGATGTGTGGCTATAATTCCATTGTTTTGTACATTATGTGCCTTGCATTTTACATGCTTTAATGGTAAATTACACTTTATTTGCGCGTAATGGAGTCTATTTTATGTGTAGGTGAATTGGAGATGAAAGTAGAACAAAAGGGATACTTAAACGTTGAAAGTTTGCTCGAGAACAATAAAAAGAAGAGGCCAGACAAAAGCCAAGCTTGAAGCTGGCATTAGGCTGGCGAGGCCAAGTAAAGCCAGGTTGAAGTTGGCATTAGGCTGGCGAGGCCAGCTTAACCAGGTGTTAGCTTGGCGATGCCAGGCCTGGGGTGAGGTCTAGTCCGAGTTTTGAAGCTTTATTTAGTCTCCTGGTTTGACTGGGACTTGACCTACACGTTGAGGTCTTTTCCTACACATATAAATAGACCTAAAAACGCCACTTTGAGGGAGTTTTGGCAACAAGACGCAAGGACATGTAACTTGTGGAGGATAAAATCATAGAGTTCTTCATCCCTTTTTCTTTTCTTTGTAATTTGTTTATGCAAAATACTTAGAAAATTGTTACTACGAATATGGGTGGCTAAGAACTCTAGTTTTAGGGTTGTGGTTGACATGATTATTAATGTTTATTAATTACATGTTCGTTAATTCGGCTTATCATCTTGTGGTTGTTTCTCTAATTTTGTGCATAATTGCTTAATTGTCTAGATAGCAGTTGAGTTCTATTTACTGTCTATGTTATTCTTGGGAAAGCCGTGTTTAGATTAGGGTAGAATTATAGAGAGCTTGTTTCTGAACCCATGGCTCGGGGGAAGATTTCACGGTTAGGATAGGAATATATCTAACAGTCTTGCTTAGTTAAACACCGTATTATATTCATTCATGGTAGACTCAATACCATAGGAATATAGGATTGATATATTATGGGTAGGCGAGTAGTACTGTGGGAACATGCTATTCATATAAACGATCTGGTTAACTAGCAACCATAGATAATCTGGATTAACGAGTGTGATTATTGAACTTAATAGGATTGATAAACCAACCACAACCCTGGAATTTCCATCTTCTCTGAAGTAATATCTCGTCATAAAAAATTGCATTCTTGATAATTTAGTTGTTACTTGTTTAATTTTCCGCAATAGTAGATTAAGAGAAAAATATCACTTCTAAATATCTTGGACAATTAGTTGATTTTAGTTTGCTTAGTTTACGATCAATCTAAGTCTCTATGGGTTCGACATCTGACTTTCGAGTCACTTTATTACTTGACGACCACGTATACTTGCGTGTGTTTTTGGTCCCAACACTTAGTTTCATAGCGTATGGCGTTATCCGTCTCCCCGAGATTAGTATTATTCACTTCACGTGCTTGTGGTCGATATTCGGGTATTTCGTAGTTATGAGCATTGTAGCTCGGTAAGTATTTTCTTATAGATTATTATGTATGGATCAGGTGGCACGCCGCCACGGGTATATTGTTTGGATCGGGTGTCACGCCTCCACGGGTATCATGGTTAGATCGGGTTGCACGCCGCAACGGTAACATGGTTGGATCGGGTTTCACGCCACAACAATGTGATGTTGAGTAAAGTTTCCCATATCTATTATTGTGTGTTTTGCTTCTCATTTTCTAAGGAAGGTTCATAATATTTTTTTCGGTTGTTTAAATTAATTACGCGGGTTAAGTAGTTCTTTCTAGAGTTCGTTCCCTTGTGTATCACCTTCGAGTTTGTAGCTTGTTGGAATATTGTGGAATTATATGAGACTTTTGGTAGTGTCTGAGGTGGCTTATTGCCTGAGAAACTCGTATTGGGTGTGACGAGATTATTGGACCTAGGATCAGTGCGATCAGATTTATATGAGGCGCGTTAAAGAGTAAATATCGATATTCAGTCCAGGGTGCTTTTCGTCGGGATGAGGACTCCATGAATTTTGATTCGACGGGTGGTTACGAGTTTCTACACATCCCTTCTGTCATGGCAGTATTACGAGAGCTAAAACGGGACTTATATGCTTCATGAGGTGTGTTGCGAGCATCAGATTTGTGAAATGTTAGATATTGTTGTCAGGGGATGTCATGATGGTCATGTGAATAATGCGGTACATGGTGTGAATTCGGTAAGAGAATACAGTCATGTATTGGTACATCGTGTAGTGATGGATACAGTGTTTGTATGTTGGAATTTGGCTCTAAGGCTTATTGGACTAAATAAAAAGGAGAATTTGCAGATTTTATGAGTTGGTGTGCTCAATTGGGTTGTGGTAGAACAGTTAGGTGCACGAGGTATTAAACACTGATTTTGGATAAATCCACGATAGTTCTTAGCACGTTCGAGAACGAATGTATGTTTAAATGGGAGAGAATATAACGACCCGTTTTGATTTCTAGCGCCTCGTTCGGCAGTTTGAGGCCTTGAGCAGCTTCACTTCAGGTATTATGACTTGTACGCGTGGTTGGAATTGAATTTCGGGAAGTTCGGAGTTGATTTGGAAAGAGAATTCTAATTTAGGAAGCCTTAAGTTAGAGGAATTGACTAAAGCATGATTTTTGAGTAAACGGCCTTGGAATCGGGATTTGAAGGTTCCAACAGGTTCGTATGATGATTTTGGACTTGGGCGTATGTCCGGATCGGATTTTTGATGATCCGGGAGCATTTTGGCGCCTATTGTGGAAGTTGGCATTTTGGAAGAATTTTATAAATTTGGGTTGAGGTGTATTTCAATCTTATCGATGTCTGTCCGGGATTTCAAGTCTGAAAATAGCTCCGTATGGTGATTCTGGTATTGGGAGCGCGTCCAGAAGTGGATTTGGAGGTCAGCAGGTCATTTCGGTGGTCATTTGGCGAAAGTTGGAAATTTGAAGGTTTTTGAGAAGTTTGACGGGGAGTAGAATTTTGTATAGCAGGGTCGGAATCCGATTCCGGAAGTTGGAGTAGGTTCATAATGTTGAATGTGAATTTTGTTCAAAATTTGAGGTCAACCGGACGTGATATGATAGGTTTCGGCTTCGAATGTAGAAGTTTGAAGTTCTAAAGTTCATTAAGCTTGAATTGGGGTGTGGTTCATGGTTTCAACGTTGTTTGATGTGATTTGAAGGCTTGACTAAGTACGTATGGTGTTTTAGTATGTGTTGGTATAATTGGTTGAGGTTCCAGGGGCCTCGGGTGAATTCCGGATGGTTAATGGATTGAATTTGGCCTTATGAAGATGTTGAAGTTGCTGTCATCTAGTGTAACCGTACCTGTGAGGTTTTGGCCGCAGGTGCGGTAACGCAGAAGTGGACTAGGGGTCACAGAATCGGAGAAGTATAACCAGGGGAAGGACGGCATCTGCAGAGCTCTGGCCGCATATGTGTAAGCACAGAAGCAAAGAGTTGGGCGCAAAAGCGGAAGAAGGCGCAGGAGCGGAAGCGTGCCCGCACTTGCAATGTCCTAGAAGCGGGAAATGTTTCAACAGGTGCGAGTCATCACGCTTGGATGATTTCTGTAGAAGCGGTGGCGTGGTGGCAGAAGCGACGCCGCAGGTGCGGCTGCAGTTTTGCAGGTGCGAAAATGTCACTGGGAAGAATTGTTTTAAGAGCGGGATTTGGCTCTTCTTCTCTCACTTTTCACTTGGTTGAGACGATTTAGGAGAGATCCAAGGGGATATTTTCATCAAGCAACACAACGTAAGTGGTTCCCACCTATTGCATGTTAGATACATGGTTTGTATAAGGATTTAAACATGGAAATTAGTAGAAATTGTGGGGGGTTTTAATAGAAAACCTAGAAATTACATTTTTGGATTTGACCATGAATTTGGGCATAGAATTGACAACAAATCATATATTTGAGTTCATAATTTTATGGGTAGTGTTTATCTTTAAAATTTTCGGAATCCGAGCACCTGAACCCAGGGGTAAATTTTAGGAATTCTTCAAATTAAATTGAAAATTCACTTTAATAGTTAGGATATGAACTCTTGGCATGTATTAGATATTTTATATAACATGTGACTAGCTTCCAGTCGTTTGGCACTGAGTTGAGCATTTAAAGCACATTTTTTACCGAAAAGTATGCTTTGAGATGAGGTAAGTCTCTTGTATAACTCTGTGAGGGAAAATTACCCCTAGGTGTTGTATATTGATGTATGCTACTTGTTGTGAGGGCTACATATGAGCGAGGTGACGAGAGCGCGTACGTAGCTACATTCATGTTATTGTCCGGGTAGACTTAGGTTCACATCATGCTATATTTGTACTATTTGAGCAGTCTCTCGCTTAATAAATTCCTCTGTTTTACATTTCTATTTTAAACTCGACTTGCTATTGTAGAGACTTCACGGGTTCATGATTAGTCACTGAATAATCTTTCTCCTCTTACGACATGTCTCTGTTATATATAAGTTACATTGAAAGGTTTTTATTAAAGAAATTACAACTCACACTTTTAATCGTGAGTGGGGTCAAGGAACCGTCAAAACTTCTTAATCTAATAGGATCGGGATGTTCGCCTCGGCATGATTTATGTACCACACTCTCATGGGAACGGGCTGTTCGCCTCGGCAGATTAATAGATGCATCTATGGTTCGTGTCGTTCGACCCTCTGCAGTGTACAGTTTAATTATTATGTTGGATCGGGCCGTACGCCTCGGCATTTCATATATCATTTCCTCATAAATCATGCATAATACTTGGCAAGAAGCCAGTGTATCTGTGGGTGAATTATGGCAATCTACTTGATGAGATCCACTATATCTATACATATGCTCCAGTTAAGGAGGGAATTTCTAATGGAGAGCTTGAGTTCCTCGTGAAGAGGGGGATTTGTACCACATGATTTATACTTATTTATTAAATTTATTTACTCTGCCTCATACTTACTTACCTCTCTACGATACCTGATGTTATTGGACCACTGGTGAGTGTCGAAGTCAACCCTCATCACTACTCCGGGGTTAGGCTAGATATTTACTGGGTACACGTGAATTTACGTACTCATACTACACTTTCTGCACATTTTTGTGCAGGTACATATATATATCTAGAGGTCTTGTGAGAGCAGAGGCATGTATACACGAGGGGACCTAGGTGAGCTGCACTCTATTTGTCGACCCGCAGCTAGCAGAGTCTCCTTCCGAGTATTTACTTTTTTCTGTCCAATTTGTATTCCGGATAGTTATTGTATTTTATTAAATATTCCTAGTTAATGTTCATGCACTTGTTGACACCATATTTTGGGGTGATTATGGGTTGTTCTGTATTGAAATTAGTTGAAGATATTATTATTTACTTTGTAAAATTCATCTTTTACTATTTAATGGAAGGAAATATGGTTTTAAAAATATTTAATGAGAACCAAATTATGTATTTATTTTTTATTTGTATGATAGCGATGTTTGACATCATTATGACCTTTAATGGATTTTGAGTCGTGACACGAGGGAACGTACTTTTTTTTCTGAAACATATCCTTTCATAATGAATAAATTAACTGAGTATTGGTTGATATTTTGCAAGTATGATGGGCATGAGTCTGCGTATTTTGCACCTTCAGTTATATGTGTTTCGCTCCCTCAACTCCTATGGTTTCTTTATGGTACTTCATAGTCGGTTAAACTTTCTCATATGAATCTAATTTAAATTAATTTTATTCAACTTTTTGACTTTTCATGAATACTCCTAGTCATAAGATCCTTCTCAATTCGTCACATTGCATTTTGAAAAAGTTGTATGTTCAAGCAAAAATTTAACGATTTCTTTCTTTTGTTTTTTGGACAAACGCCTAATTTCTTAATATTTTATCAAATAACAACTTCAATTATTATTCGAATTCTCTTCAAATATTTTTTTATTATTTCAAATCATGTCGTTTAAGCGATATTTTCATCCATTGATCGTTCTCTAATCTCTCTATATATTTTTTATACGAACGAAAGCTCGCAACAACATAGTCTAACTTTGAAATGGATATCATAAACTCATAAATTTTGATAATATTCTATTGTTCTTCTAATTATTTTATTCTCTCTCTCTCTATATATATATATATATATATATATATATATATGATAATTAAAAAAGTAAGCTTCCTTTTTTTAATATCATTTCACTACGACTATTTTACTGTTCAATCTTTGTTGCAGTGCTCTTATTGTAGGTTTACAAATAAAAGAATTATGGATGGGCTAATTATTGAATTTATTATTATTTAAATTGTCGGTTCAGACATATTATTTATTATAATTTTAATGAATTTTTGCACATTAATTTAAATTTTATAAATGAAAGTACTGAATTCTGATAAATTGACTGCTCAAATGCTACCTTCGCGGTCCGCCTCTGCCAAACACTATATTGAATATCGTTTGCTTGCAAAATATTTCTCCGGGTGTTCTTTTGAGGATTGATGTATTATGTGTTGTCTATTAAAAAAAGTATTATAAATAATACATGTCAAATTTTTTTATAATCGAAAGCAAATACATATTATTTATTAATTAAATAAACCGTAGCATTTTAGGAGTTTCTTTGAAGAATTCACTTATTTTTTCTTTTTTGTGTTTAGAGAAAATTATGAATTTTTTGATAAATGAATGGAAGCGGCTGAATGTAAGACATTTTTGAATAATCATGTGTAGGCAGTGTTGTTTGTTTTTATTGGATTTATTTTTTGTATTTAACCAGTCTAAACTCATTCTTTTCACAGTTAGCTCAATCCCCTCTCACATTACCGCATGTTGCTCTAGATAGAAATTGGAGTAGTTATTTTGATTCTTACGCTTTTCTTTAAACGCTAATTTATCAGCCTTCCAAAAAAAAGGTTTTACAAGCCGCTCTACGTATTTAATGGTTGTGAATGTGATGAGCTCAAATGGCACCGGCAGGCGGCAACTATGATGATACGTGAAGAGTTAAAGGTGTTGCGGTGGGAAAGTGGGCCCTCATTGGGAATGCATATCACCAAGGTTCAATTGGTCAACACGTTCGAAACCTATAATAATCAACCCTTTTAGCCTATAGTGTTTCTCCGTTTCACCGTAATTATATATAGCTTATTTGGTCAAACTTTTAAAATCAATTTATTTTGAGAAGTATTTTTTAAAATATTTTTAGTAAGAAACAGTTTGTATTTGGCTAATTAATTTAAAAAATACTTTTAAACAGTAATTAATGTTTGGTCAAGCTTTTGAAAATTGCTTCTAAATGTATTTTTCTTAAAAGTGCTTCTAAGAAAAGTGCATTTGGAAAGAAGCTATTTTTTCTGCTTCTCAAGAACTGCTTCTGCTTCTCCTCAAAAGCACTTTTTTCCTTCCAAAAACTTGATCAAACACCTCAATTTTTGGCCAAAAATACTTTTGGCCCAAAAAATAGCTTGGCCAAACAGGGCAATAGATACCCTTATGACCCAAATAGTAACGGGATGCATCTCTCTTTGTAACCGGAGGCAGCTCAAATTCTCGCTTTTTAATAGTACTCCCTCAGGTTCACAGTAAGTGACCAATTTGCTTTTAGCACGCCCATTAAGAAAATACTAAAATTCTATACAAAAATACTTACTATGACTAAACTACCCCTAATTAAACATTTAATGTGAAGAGTAAGAAAATTTTTTAGGGATATGTACATAGGGGTTATTTTGTAAAAATAAATTGAATTTTTTCTTGATTACATAACTGGACACTTATTTTGGACCAAAATGAAAAAGGAAACTGGTCACTTATTATGAACCGGATGGAGTAGTAATTTATTTAAGTTTGTATTTTTAAGTTTTAACCAATTTAATTTTTAATATTGTATTATAATCAATGTTGCTCTATTTTTTGGTTTCTTTAATCGTTGATAGTATTTTATGAAAATACGTGTAATTTAATATTTTTGTTAACTTGAAAAATAATTTTACTTATATGATGATATTAGAAAAAAAATAGAATTAAATTTAGATATTTAATAATTTATTCGCAGCATTAAAGAAAATAATTAATTTGAGGATTTAAATTCTTACTATTTCCTCAAATCAAAATTTAGATATTTAGTAATAATTAGAGTTTTATCCACAACAAATTGTGTTTCTAAATGGTAAAATTTTGAACTATTGGACTTTGTGTGTTGAAGCTTTAGTGTTATTGAATTTTTTCAATTATTTTCTCCCTCCCCCCCTCTATCTCTCTATTATTAAATATTTTTATGATTATTTCTTCTAATTATATTTTTAAGTTTATATTAATATTTATATGTAAGCAAAATAGTGATCAAAGAAGAAAACGAATAGCAGTTCAATGTTATAACTACTCATAGCATTGAAAGAGGATTGAATCGGGATAAAAAAGAAAGTAAATGTTCCCTCTTTCTTTAATGTGTTTTATTCTTTTATTAATTGAATATTGTTATTCACCTAAAATTTACCACAATGAAACAATCTCTTTTGAGCTTAAAAAAAACGTGCAATTAAAGACAATTCATATGGCATAAGAAAACTGGTGTATTTAATCATAATTTAAGTTTAATATTTATATAAGGTAAATTTTTATGATTATTATGTTCTGAATACAAGGATTTCTATTTAGTTCAAACAAGGAAAATCTCACTACCCAATTCACCCTCCGCAAGGTGTCGTGATGGCACCTAGTCGCTACGACTAGGTAAGCCTAACAATTGCAGAAAAAAATAGAAATAAAAGCAGTAATTAACAACTAAGCTTCAACAGATAACTATACTGATAAAATACCGCTAGGCATGTTCAAGAAAACCGAACACTCGAGTATAACAACATATCCCAAAACACGGTAGTAATAAGTCACAAGCTTCTAAGAGATAACTAAGTGTCTTTTACATCAAAGTCTAAGGATAATACGTAAAGAAAACAATATATGAGGGAATGGAGGGGGACTTCGAGGTCTGCGGACGCTACAGATATACCTTGAAGTCTCTGTAGCAGCAACAAGTACTCTCAGCTAATAACGAGGTTGGTAAGAGGTACCTGGATCTGCACATAAAACATGTGTAGAAGAGTAGCATGAGTACACCACAACGGTACCCACTAAGTGCCAAGCCTAACCTCGGTAGAGTAGTTCTGGGCCTTACTGGGATATAATAATAAGACAGAAGATATAATAACATGAAGAAATACTGAGAATTTAACAAAAAAAAATTAACGGAGAAATAACAACACAACACAATGAGATAAACAACATGGGCGCTCCAAAGATACCGTCTCGTAGTCCCAAAAGTAAATACTCAACATGGGATCTTCTGAGATACCATCTCGTAGTCCCAAAAGTAAATATGCAAAGATATCTCACGAGGTGCCGCCCCGTAGTCTCAAAAATAAATGTGCAGGGGGATCTCCCGAGGTACCGCCTCGTATTCCCAAAAGTAGACACACAACTCGAATAGATGGAAAACAGTAATTAACAACAAGAATTCTACAGCTAAGGTCAATACAAATCAAGTAAAGACAAGAATTCAACTAAACATGCTGCACAGATTTCAATTAAGCATTTAAGGCACGTAGACATGTGACATTAGACTAAACAGGATAACTACACGTGCAGATATAACTCAATTAAGATGTAACAAGCTACTTCTCAGTGAAAATCGAATTTTTACAATAATTAGCTCGTGTACGCACTCGTCACCTCGCGTGCACGACGCTCACATATCATGGGAGTATCACATCAGTACCAAATCTTAAGGGGATTTCTCCCACACAAGATTAGACAGTCCACTTACCCCGAGCCAAGCTGAATCAATCAACAAGAACGCCTTTTCCTCGACTATCCGACTCCGAATGGCCCAAATCTAACCAAAAGTAATTACATACTATAAATACAACTATAATAAACTAATCTAATTAGTGAAATCAAGACTTTAATAAGAATTTCGAGAATTGACCCAAAAAGTTGACTCGGTCCCACGTTTTAGAATCGGGTAAAAGTCACAGAATAAGAACACCCATTAAACCTCGAGTTCACCCACACCAAAATTACTCAAATTCGATACCAAAATCTTAATCAAAATCCCAATATTCGGTTTAAGAACTTTCCAACTTTCTCCCCAAATTTCTCAACCCAAAATCTTAATTAAATGATAAAATTAATGACAGATTAGTGAAATATAACCAAAAACGAGTTAAGAATCACTACCCAATAGTTTCCTCTGAAAATCCCTCAAATTATCGCCTCAATCCGAGCTCTCAAAGTCCCAAAATGAAAATGAGATCAAGCCCTCAAAAATTCTCTTTCTCTGCCTACTGATCTCGTACCTGCGGACACTCAGTCGCACCTGTGACGCCGCACGTGCGGAATTTCCGTCGCAGGTGTGGAATTGACTTAAGACACTCGGGTCCGCTTCTGTGATTAGGTGGCCGCACCTGCGTGTGCACACCTGCGGACAACTGTCCGCTTCTGCGAAAACCTCACCAAAATCGAACCTCACTTCTGCGATCTTTTGCGGTCACTTTGTCGCACCTGCGACCACTGGCTACCCAGACCAGGCCGCATATGCGAGCTCCCTTCCGCACATGTGTGTACGCACCTGCGGTCAGTCCCACAGCAGGTGCGATGACACCAGAAGTTAAAAAAACTTCAGCAGTCCTCACAGGTCCAAAATGAATCCGAAAATGATCTGAAACACATC
The DNA here is from genome assembly GCA_005239525.1 of Nicotiana knightiana. NCBI lineage: Eukaryota > Viridiplantae > Streptophyta > Magnoliopsida > Solanales > Solanaceae > Nicotiana > Nicotiana knightiana. Next base: position 11,227 of record ML380736.1, on the reverse strand, counting down.
TGAGGCTCCCAAGACCTCAACCGAATATACCAACAAGTCCTAAAATATCATACGAACCTTATCGATCCTTCAAATCACATCAAACAACGTTAAAAACACAAATCGCACCCACATTCATTAATGAAATTTGAAAGTTCAAACTTCTACAACCGATACCGAAACCTATCAAATCATATCTGATTGACCTCAAATTTTGTACACAAGTCATAATTGACATTACGAACCTACTCCATTTTTCGGAATCGGAATCCGACCCCAATATCAAAAAGTCCACTTCCAGTCAAACTTCCAAAAAATTCTAGTTTTGCCATTTCAAGCCTAATTCAGCTACATACCTCCAATTCACAATCTGGACACGCTCCTAAGTCCAAAATCACCCAGCAGAGCTAAATGAACCAACGAAACTCCATTGGAGTCGTCTTCACACAATTCCAAATACGTCTAAAATCATAGAACTTAAGCTTCAGTTTTAGGGACTGAGTGTCCCAAATCACTTCGAAACCAAAAATAAAACATCTCGGCAAGTCACATAAGCAGAAAAAGATATGGGAAAAGCAGTAAATAAGAAATCAGAGCTAATACTCTCTAAACGACTGGTCGGGTCGTTACAAAAAAGATCCGGTGAGTAAAATTCTAATTTATTTCATCTTCTAAATATTAGAATTATAAATCAAATGATATTTTTGTCTAATGTGAAATTAATTTTTAAAGGATAGAGAAGACAAACAATATTTTACTAAAGAGTTTTAAATATAAAATCCACGTAAATTCATATTATTGTAGCAGGATGCCTCTCAAGTTTCTTAGGCGTACTTTTTTTTTTTTTTTTTTACCTAATAAGCCTTAAAAGATTAGGAATTTAGTGCCATAAAAAGAATTAAAATCATCTTACATATTTCAAATAACAAAAAAGAAAAAAAGAAAAAAACGATAAAATCTTTATAGATTCAAAACTCTCTCTCTCTATATATATCAAGTAAGGAAGAATTTGATAGGAAACTTTTCTAGTATAAATTGTTCATGGTATGAAATTTAATACTCCTCTTAAACATAAAAGGATACATTCAATACTTCTAACTGTAATTGGAGTAGAAGGTGAAGATTAGTACTCCTACTATATGACCCCAAAAGAACTCCTAAGAAACTTTCGTAGTTTGAATTAGAATATAAAAGTAATAAGAGATTTTGTGCTTTTATATAGATATAGACATATATAATAGTAGTTGGCCATCAAAATTGAAATAAAATAAAGGAATATTTCAAATTGATGTTTCCAAAGTGAGGTCATACCTTTTCTTACTTTTCTTTTACGGACTCTACCAAAAAACAAGATTGAAATGTTGAATAAAAAAGAAAACCCAGAAAGCCTACCCCGTCTTACGTAGTTTCTTGTTCACCTTAAAAACTTGTCCAGCACATCATTTTCAACAATTTTCAGATTAAATAAATGGGTGCAATGATTTGGGTAGTGAGTTTGACTTCAATCTAGTTTGCCCAGTGATTAAAGTATGAACCTATCTTGATTAAACTTTTTCTTTGTCAATGGATGAGACCCTCATAGTCCATGTGGAAGAATCCAAACCCGTAGAACAGGAGCGAACTGAATCCCAAAACAATGAAATTGAAGAAAATGGAAATGGAAATGGAAATGGAAATGGAAATGGAAGTAGACTTACTAATTTAGATAAAACCCTTATGAGGTTAGACTTACTTCTCACTTTGTTGGGATTCAATCAGTCTTCAGTTGTAAGGTTTGTGCTGTCATGGATTTTCTTCTTGTTATTTGGGGTCCTGCTTCCTGTTGTTATGTTGGAGCTCTCTAATTGTCCTGGATGTGAAAAGGGTCAAATCAAAAGCTTTGAGCTTTATATTTTGGCTTCTCAGGCTCTTCTTGGCGCTACATCCTTGATTTGCCTTTCACATAACCTTCGCAAGTATGGAATCCGGAAATTCCTCTTTGTTGATCGCTACAGTGGTCATATGGAGCGTTTTACTGACCAATATCTTAACAAAATCTCTGTGAGTACCTTCTTATCTATATAATCATTGTATGCTAGTCTTGCTACTTCCTTCCTGATTTAATGGAAGCAAATTTTAATTTTTATGGACCCCTTCCACCAGATTAATTTACTCATCTTAATTCATTTTTAAAAAAAAAGAGGGCTTTAGAAAGTGATCTAACACCTTCTTCCATTAGTTTGGGATGTAGGTAATGTATGGGACTAATGTTGATTCGCGAGGTAGGTTATGTAAGCGATAAATGTATGTAGGTTGCTCAATCTGAGTCTGTCACGCCATATTTCCTTATTACATTAGACGTCACTTTCCACGTGCTTGTTTTTGTTGATTATGTGGATCTGTTTTTGCTATATTGCCCGGGAGAACTATTATATGAATTAAGCTTGGAAACTTGTCATCTTTAAAGATTGTTGGTATTGCTTTGTGATAACTTCCACTCCCGGACATCAGTAGAATTATAAAGGAATTTGGATGTGAATATTAGAAAACAAAAAGCAAAAGAGAGGGAAGATGTTTGAAAGATGTGGTTGAGATCTGTTAATGCTTAAAGGATCATAACAGCTGATATTGATGGATTAGTAACAACATCCTCTGTGTGCATGAGATCATTGTCATAAAATATGGACGAACAAACCTTTCCGATCTTCAAACAAACATTAAACTTAGGTGTTTTGATGAAATGTAAGTACTCTTAGCTTTCCCACTAGCAGTTTTATCTATGCTTCCTTTTCTTTATGCAAGTCGGTGGGCTACCTGATATAAGATTCCGAAGAGAAAGTAGCATATTCATTTATCAAAAGAGAAAGAGAGAAAGTAGTATATTTACTCTACCTAATAAAGAGATCAGGTAATGAAGACAAATTAGATTACTTGTCAAAAAAAAAGAAGATTTTTAAGGCAAATTAGGTTAGCGCCTGGTCATCATCCTAAGCCTAAGTGCTGAATGAATTAGGTTTTCAATTTGGACTTCTCCACTTTCATTAATACTTTATTCCCACGTCCTATTTAGGATTTCGAACATTTACCAAATTTTGTTTTGCAGGATTCTGTTCGCTTGCTAGTATTGTGGGTGTTGCCGTGTTTCCTTTTGAAGACTGCACGTGAAATAATTCGCATTTTGTACGTGCATCATGAGTCATGGTGGCAATCGGCTGCTATTTCATTAGCTTTTATTTCATCATGGACTTATATTACTGCAATTTTCCTGTCAGCTTGTGTTTTATTCCACCTGGTCTGCAAATTGCAAATTATACACTTTGATGACTATGTGAAGCTCTTGGAAAGGGAGCCTGAATGTTTTGTTTTGATACAAGAACACGTTCGTCTACGTTATGATCTCTCCAAAATTAGTCATAGATTTCGAATCTATCTTCTGCTGGAGTTCTTAATTGTCATTGTGAGCCATTTTGTGACTCTCTTCCAGACCACTGGTTATACCGGGCTGATCACATACATAAATGGTGGTGATTTTGCAGTAAGTTTTGTCCTTCCTTTTAATAGACAAATGTTATCTGGTTGTTTCCGAGTGATCCGAGATGCAATTATTTCCCGTGTATCGTGGTCATTCCGTTGGTTAATTTAGTTAATTCCCAATATTTACATACTTTGTTTGAGAACTTTTAAGAGCAACTCCTTCATGAATTCTTTTTATGAATGTGAGTAAATCAACTTTTCATTTGCACATCCAATGTACTTCTTTATGTGCATTTGTCTGTACTTCATTAGTTGTCATGATTGACTTTTTGTTGGAAGTGAGGGATTTGTCTAAAAAGCTCTACTTTCAGAATTCAAGGTTAATTTTTCATCGCTCTTCCCCTCCGGTTTTCAGGTTTCCTCAGTTGTTCAGGTGGTAGGGGTGATCCTTTGCTTGAATGCTGCTGCAAAAATATCCCACAGAGCCCAAGGTATTGGATCAGTGGCAAGTAGATGGCATGCTTTGGCTACATGCACTACAGGTGAAGCGTCCCAAATGAGAAACTCAACTAGCATGAGTAACCTGGAGGCTAACCGGTCTAGCTCATTGTATATGAACTTCTCAGAGAGCGATATGGAGTCTCTAGATTTTGTAACTGAACCGACAAATACGCAATTGGCTTCTTACATGTCCTCGTACCAAAAGAGACAAGCCCTAGGTATGTAAGACTATGTTGACACCTCAGTTAGAAAAGAACAGGATTCACTTTTGTTTGTACACCATAGATCACATATATTCATGCAAGGTACACCTCACACAAGCTTCTGAAAATAAATATTTACTCTGTTTGATGGTTCCTTCTGAATTGGAATTATGGGCTTCACTAAACAAACAAGAGATCTGTGAATCATGCCAAAACAATTGAATGCACTTATCATCTTCCTATGCAGTCCTTGTTACACGGCTGCAATGACATTACCTAGTGAAGCTAAAACAACGATTTCCTAGTCCTGTTAACAAAAGCTGTGTGCAATTATTTCAAGTTCTGGCAAAATCTTACTGATCTGTTCCAAGTTGATCTAAGTATCTTTATGTTTCTCCTAACTAAAATGATTTTCTTATTATTTGAATTGATATGCTTTAGTTACCTCACTGTAAACGGCTGTCTCCGGCAGGTCAGTCTTCAGACACAATTTGCTCAAATGTCACCCATTACCCAAATCTCTACTTGTCGATGCGCTTACGAAAAAGATAGAAAAGACGGTTCCCCTGCCTTCAAAGTCATAGCAGCATATTGCACTTCTATCTGATGAAACTCTTTTCGTCCTTATCTGAGTGCTATCATTTTTTTTAATTTTGTTTTCTTCCTTATCCATGGAAATGGAATGAAGCGAGCCCAAATGGAGTGAAATGGGTGTTGTAGAGCCCAACATATTACTAGTTTGTGACTGAGAAGTAGTTGCTGGTGTAGTTGTATGTTGTCTCTTTTGGTTCTATGGCATTTAATGTCATGCATGTAAACTCAGTTTATGTATTATTGGTTATGCAGTGATGTATTTGCAGAACAATCCTGGGGGAATTACCATATTTGGATGGACAGTTGATAGAGGTCTCATCAACACAATCTTCTTCATTGAATTGACAGTGGTAACGTTCATCCTCGGAAAGACCATAGTTTTCACGGGTCACTAGATCACTAGATGATTATATCGGTTGTCCTGATTGCTTTATTTCCAAATGCTGAAATAGACAATATCACCTCAATCTATCAGCAAACAGGAGGGTCTCAACTGAATCAATTTTGCTTTTGATTATTCCTCAAGTATATACCAAAGCTAAAAGCATTTAAAATCCTTCTTTCCGTTCCAAACATATACATACTCACCAGTTCTAGGTGCTGATGCTGGCAATTTCTAATTGTTTTGTTTCATCCTTCTTGCTTCATTGAAGTTTCCCCTGTCGGCTTTGAAAAAAAAAGGTGAAGTTGAGGAGTGTTTAGCAAGAATAGAAAGGAAATGAATGAAGGATGGTTTCTGCATGAAGGATTCAACTTGCCTCGTGATATGAGTATCAACGGTCCTGGTGTTCCTATTGTATGTCTCCAGTAATTTGGTTTTGTCATCTTTACATTTCATGTCTATATATTTTGTCAATCTTGGCGACCTTTTTCTGCTTTTGAGCAAGGAGCCATAAATGCAAAACAGACAGTTAAAAGTAGTTCGGCACAAACATGTGATTTCAGGTGATACATGACCCAATAACTCATAATGTCCATAATTGATTCAAGGGGAAAAGAACATGGTCAAGCTCGTACCCAAAGCTCGAGGAGTTAACAAGGTAACGGTTAATAGTGTCTTAGTGCGCCAAGTGGAGCAATAGCCACTTTTAAGCCCGCTATTTAAAAGAGATTTTTTTATTCATATACACTATTTGAAACTTTATTACCTTTAATGTCCATGTTTAGTTAATTACCCAATATAAACAAATTTTATTTACAAAATATATACAATCCACCTTAAAAGGTCCCCAATTCATTATTTGTGCCTTCAATCAAGGGATTTAGTTAATACTTTACCTTTTTTCTCTCCTCTCTCCCATTTTCTCTCCAGATTCTCTTTTTCTCCCCATGTTTACCGTAAACGGATGAGGTTAGGCACCTGAACTTGACCAAATTAAATAATTTATTTAGTACAAAAGATTAATTGCAATGTACTAAAAATTATTTACTCCTGCAAACTAAATTTTAAAGTACGTACACGTAATAGAACCCCTTTAACAACCTGAATAGAGTCTGAACAGAACCCCCTTTAACAACGTGTACGTACATAAACATTACAATTAGTCTTTTGCCATCAAATCTTTTGTACTAAAATATTTACTCCTGCAAACTAAATTAGATATATGATGGATGGAAATTTTATTTGGGTAAATAGGTGTCACGCTCCGAACCTGGGCCTGGACGTAACACGGTACTCGGTGCCTGACTACATGTGACCAAGCGAACCAACTGGCTGGCTGGATCAACATGTGATATCATAACATACTAAATGCGGAAGATAATTTAACACATGCTGATATACTGAAAGTCTGGATGATATAAATCAAAGTGCGAAAATACTAATACAATTCTGAAACATATTTTTAGCCAACATAGCTTAATATAAAAAGCTTGCGACTCTGTCTAACTGTTACTCTAGTCTATGAAGCCTCTAATGAAGTACTGAAAACACGGACTGCCTAAAAATACTGAAGACTGCAAGGTAATGATAATTCCCCAAAAGAACTGGGGATCACCAAATAGCTGGTACGAGAATCCTAGCGCTCTGAATCGTCAACCTGTACGATGCAGGCCCCGGGCAAAAAAGGACGTCAGTACATTTGAATTGCACTGGTATGTAAAGCAATTGAAAGAAAGAATTATAAATGCTGAAACTGAAACTAAGCTGATAACTGAGAATTGATAATTGATAACTGAAATGATAACTATTTAAACTAAAATTGAAATGATAACTGGTAATTGAACCGAACAAAGGAAGTAAAGATATGAACACCTCTTCTGAATGATGAACAACCTGTTTATCTGAATAAGCTACGGCCTCAGGCCCAACATATATGTGCACAAGCTACGGCCTCAGGCCCAAGCATGCATAAAGCATATAAATTACGGCCTCAGGCCCAAATACATGTGTTCAACATTCAGGAACTGAGAATCATAGTGAAATACATGATGCTGAAATACTGAACCATACTAAGTTACATGATACTTGAATGCTGAATAGAGCTAGACTGAGACATGTATTCATGAACTGATTATTAATATTGAAACTTCAACTGCTTATGACATGCTGAGTAATCTAGAATGAGACTCATGGGAATCAACCCAAGTCTATATTGATTACGCACTGATTTCACAACGTTCAGAATGAAAGTCATGAACGAGTTGCGAAGCTAGAGAATAGAAGTTCTGCAACTGTTCAAGGAACTGGGCTTAACTATATAGTGTAGGAAAAATCATTAACATTCCCAAACATAGAGAGTTAGCCTCACATACCTTAACTTCCTACTCTTGAGCGTAATACAACATTCGCCAACCCTTTCAACTTTAATCTATATCAATACAAGTCAAAGGATTCCATATTAGCTATGATACTCATGTTTTGGTCACTTAGGCATTTTATCAAACACTTGGTGGCATAAAGCTTCATATCCCTTATTAATAGTGTTTCTACACCTAATAACTCATTCTCTTGTTCCTAGATAAATTCTAAAGTCTCAAATGGTTATAATCAACATTATTCTTCATCACCCATAAGGTAAACAATACCTTTAACCAATAATCAACAATAAACACACCAAACCTATAACTGCTCATGTTTTTCTATCAAACCCATCAACTCATGTCTCATGAACTAGGGTCTTTTTTGGGGGGGGGATCAAGTTCCTTGCCAATTGCCACCTATCGACCCCGACCTCTTTTCATTTGTTTTGGATATTACCAAACCCTACCTTTTCCCTCTCAGGTTCGACCACCGCAGGGTCCCCATTCTCATATAATTATTAAACCAATGTTAGAATCAATTAGAGGGTGAAGACATTACCTCTTTGAAGTTCAATCCCCTTGAATTCGAGTTCTAGGGTTCTTTCTCTCAACAATGATGACTGATCGAATATCTAATGATATGGAGGGTTTAACCATGTTAATAAGATGTTGAAAAATTAAAATTAACTTAGAATAACCATTAGAACTTACCTTGGATGGTGGAGGAACCCTTAAGGAGTTAGGTTTTTGAGAGTTTCCCTTTCTAGAGCAAGTTTTTATGTTTTGGGGATGTGGGGGACGAAGTAGGACTTTAAAAATGACTCTCCAAGTGCGTCCCCACGCACCTGTAGGCCTGACCACGCACCTGACCACGCAAAATGGCAGGAACACTGCCACATGTGCGCGGCCGCGCCCGGGGCGCGCATATTGCACACTGTTCTATAAAACTCGCATAACCTTTTGCAAAGAGCTCTGTTTGGGCTCCACAATATATCATTGGAAATATATTTCAAAGGCCTACAACTTTCATGTTTTGCATTTTCCCAAGTAACTTATACATTTTTCACTAAATTTCCTGAAAGACTGATCTTTTGTAAACTTCGTAGATTTTATCGAATCTTGTATACCTCACTCTTCGTCTTGATTCTAAAATAACTATTTCTACCCATACTCATAATAATAGAACTTCACATGTCCAAAATATAACCTTACTACTCATTTAACACATTCATACCTAAGCCGAATTTACGGGGTGTTACAATAGGTGACCAAGCCCACAAGGGAATTGTCAACTACATCTAATGAAAAGGAGGATAAGCAGATTTGAATGTCTTTCAGCTATTACAGAGCATCTATCAATTGATATCAATTATAACTTTCACACATTATTTAAATCTAGTTTTTTTTTTATATATATATATAAATCTATTACCGAATTCCACATTTGTGGATCGTGTGCAGCTATATTTAATATCTTACCTTTACTACCTCCATCTTGGAGTTTAATCGGTTCTTCAATAGGCATTCTTTTACCCATTGGTTTTACATTTTCTTGAGCAGTTTCTCCAATCATATATACTCGTTTTCTAGGTATATTTCCTGTGCTAGTGTCTACTGTGAATGTTTGTTGAGGAGTCTTTTGGAAAGGTGTTGAACTTGTAGATTCCATTAATTCTTTTTGACTTATTAGAGATTCTATTTCTATATCCTCATTTTCGTTTTCTACATATTTTATTATTTTATCCATTTGTTCTAATTTTGACTGAATATCATATTCTTTCCTATATCCAATATTATCTGTTCTTAGTTCGCATCTTTTAAAATGTGTTTTAACTTCTTCTATGTTTATGTCTCTTAATTTACAACCTTTACATTTAAAAAGTTT
>ML380735.1:13510-31072 GCA_005239525.1 Nicotiana knightiana | reverse complement strand
ACAATACTTGACAACAAGCCGACGAAAAAAATTAGACATGGAAGCATCAATGATCGTAAAACAGTTTAAGCCAGGAATCAAATAAATTTGAAACAAGGAAGGGACCGTGTTCAACAATAATTTAGTGGTGCATATATACTCGTCACCTCACCTATACACCACGCAGATGCAACTTCACATAGAATTTAAGTGGGGATTTCTATTCCCTCAAGTCAAGGTTAAACCAAACACTTACCTCAAATTCGCAGGCCACTCACTTCTCAATTACCGCTTTTCCTTTCGAATTTGCCTCTAACCCGCTCAAATCTAATCATATTTAGTTTGATATCATTAATTTATTCTAAAGGAACTAACTTTACTGAAAAATTATTGTTTTCCTAAGTTTTCTCAAAAAAGTTAAAACCTGACCCCGGGCTCGCTTGATCCAAACTCGGGGTTCGGACCAAATTTCGTTTACCCATTTACCCCCGAGCCTGATATGCAATTAGTTTCGAAATCCGACCCTAATTCGAGGTCAAAATTTAGTTTTTACAAAATTCTCTAATTCTACCCAAACCCCCAATTTCTATCATGAAAATTCTTGATTTTTGATTGAAAAGTGATGAAAAACATTGGGTAATTGAAAGAGAAGAGTTTAGAATTGTTTACCAACACTTTGGGGATGAACTTGTGGGTTGAAAATCGCCTCTAGGTCTTTTTTGTTCGAAAATATGAGGAAAATAACTGCTACCCGTTTTAAAATCTGTTTGAAGTCGCCTGACAGGCCTTCATCTCGTTCGCGATGGGCCTGTCGCGTTCGCGGAGAATTAAAGCCCAGTGGCCTTCGCGTTCGAATTGTATTGAACGCATTCGCATAGAGCTTGGCCCAGTGACCTTCATTATCGCGGCCCACCCATTCGCATAGAAGAAGTGCGAGCCCCCTCCCCCAGGCCCATTACTCATCGCGTTCACGATAGCCTGGTCGCATTTGCGAAGGGTAATCCCCCATGTTCTTCGCGTTTGCGGCCCAGGTTATGCGTTTGCATAGAACAAAACGAACCCTAGCAAATTTACTCTTTGTGATCGCATGAGAGACTTTGCGATCGCACAAAACAAAGCATCAGTGCACCAGAAAAAATTATGGCAGTAGACTTTTATAAGTTCAAAACATCCAGTAGCCTATCCAAAACTCACTCGAGCCCTCGGGGCTTAAGATACTTAAACCGAGAGTTCTCAGGGAGCTGATTCGAGACCAAAATGGCTAGAGGGTTGAAAATACATTTGAAGAGTCTCAATGCGCCTAAGCATTGGATGCTCGAGAAGCTTGGTGGAGCCTTTTCTCCCAAGCCTTCCTCTGGTCCACACAAATCAAGGGAGTGTTTGCCGCTCATCATTATCTTGCGAAACAGGTTGAATTATGCTCTCACATACCGTGAGGTCATTGCAATTCTGATGCAACGATTGGTTATGGTTGATGCAAAAGTTAGGACAGATAAGGCATACCCAACCGGTTTCATGGATGTTGTCCCAATTCCAAAGACTAATGAGAACTTTCTTCTCCTTTATGACACAAAGGGGCGATTCTGTCTTCACTCTATCAGGGATGAGGAAGCCAAGTTTAAGCTTTTCAAGGTCCGATCTATTCAGTTTGGTACTAAGGGGATTCCTTACCTTAATACTTATGATGGTAGAACAAATTCGCTACCATGGTCCTCTCATCAAGGCCAATGATACCATCAAGATGGACTTGGAGTCCAATAAGATTGTTGACTTCATCAAGTTTGATGTTGGAAATATTGTGATGGTAAGTGGTGGTAGAAACATGGGATGTGTTGGTGTTATTAAGAACAGGGAGAAGCATAAGGGTATCTTTGAAACCGTTCACATTCAGGATGTCCTAGGCCATGAATTTGCTACTCGCTTAGGAAATGTTTTCACCCTTGGCAAAGGTACAAAGCCATGGGTGTCTCTACCTAAAGGAAAAGGTATTAAGTTGTCCATCATTGAGGAGGCACGGAAGAGGCTTGCTGGTCAATCAGCTACCACTGCCTGGATACCCTTATTGCTCGTTTCTTCATTTCCTTACTCTTCAAGTATAGAAAACTTATGTTTTACAGTTTTGGACTCCATGTTTCTATTTGCTTAGGCAATGCCTTTTATAATGTACATATTTGCTTGGCATATTTTAAATAGATTATAACTGTGTCTTTATGATTAAAAAAAAAATGCACGCAGGTCTAAAAACATCATACGGACTTGCTCGAGTGATCAAATCACGAAAATAACATCTAAAACTATGAATTTAACCTCAAAACTCATGATTTTTCTCAAGAACACTTCAATTTCACTATTTCTCAACTGGACGTCCGAATCACGTTAAATCAACTCCGATTTGTACCAAATTTCACAGACAGGACTTAAATATCATAACAAACATGTACCGAGCTTCGAAACAAAAATACAGGCCCGATACCAATGAGTTCAAACATTAATTCATTTCTTTATTTCCTAAAAATACAGCAAAATAATTTTCTTTAAAAATTGATTTCTAAAGCTAGAGACCTCAGAATTCAATTCTGGCATACGCCCAAGTTCCATATTTTACTGCGGACCTCCCCAGATTGTCGGAACACGGATCCGGGTCCGTTTACTCAAAATGTTGAACAAATTCAATTAAAGCCAAATTTTAAATTCCAAAAATTATTATTTCTCATGTTTTCACATAAAAAGCTTTCTGGTTTCACGCTTGGACTGCGCACAGAAATTGAGGTGAATAAAATTAATCCTTTTAAGGTTAATGAGCCTAGAATAGAGTCTTAATTAATAAAATGACCCTTTGGGTCATCACAATCTCCACCTATAAAACAATCGTTCGTCCTCGAACGGATATAGAAAATTACCTGAACTGGCAAACAAGTGGGGATATCTACTCTGCATGTCCGACTCGGACTCCCAAGTAGCTGCCTCAACAGGCTGACCTCTCTACTGCACTCGAATTGAAGGGTAACTCTTTGATCTCAACTGACGAACTTGCCGGTCTAGAATGGCTACCGTCTCCTCTTCATAAGTCAAATCTTTATCCAATTGGACATAGCTGAAATCTAACACGTGAGACGGGTCACCATAATATTTTCGGAGCATAGATACATGAAATACCGGATGAACGGAGGATAAACCTGGAGGCAACACAACTTTATAAGCTACCTCCCCTACTCTATCAAGGATCTCAAATGGTCCGATATACCTAGGGCTCAACTTGCCCTTCTTCCCAAATCGCATGACACCCTTCATGGGCAATACCCGAAGTAATATTCTCTCTCCAACCCTGAACGCCACATCACGAACCTTACGATCGGCGTAACTCTTTTGCCTAGACTGAGCTAAGTCGATCCTGTATAATCTTGACCTTATCTAAGGCCTCCTGAACTATGTTTGTACCCAATAACTGAGCCTCTTCCTGCTCAAACCACCCGACTAGCGATCTACACCGTCTACCATATAATGACTCATAGGGAGCCATCTGAATGCTCGACTGATAACTGTTATTGTAGGCAAATTCTGCTAACAAATAGAATTGATCTCAAGAACCGCCAAAATCAATAACACAAGCGCGGAGCATATCCTCCAATATCTGAATAGTATGCTCAGACTGTTCGTCCATCTGAGGATGAAATGATGTGCTCAACTCAACTCGTGTACCCAAATCTCGCTGAACTGCCCTCCAAAAGTGTGAGGTAAACTGCGTACCTCGATCAGAAATAATAGACACGGGCACACCGTGAAGGCGAACAATCTCTCGAGCATATATCTTTGCCAATCGCTCCAAAGTGTAAGTACTTGCCACTGGAATGAAATGTGTTGATTTAGTCAACCTATCCACAATAACCCAAACGACGTCGAACTTCCTCTGAGTCCGTGGGAGTCCAATAACGAAGTCCATAGTGATACGCTCCCACTTCCACTCAGGAATCTCTATCTTATGAAGTAAACCACTGGGTCTTTGATGCTCATATTTCACCTGTTGGCAATTCAAACAATGAACCATATAAGCAACAATATCCTTTTTCATCCTTCTCTATCAATAGTGTTGTCGCAAGTCCTGGTACATCTTGGAAGCACCCGGGTGAATAGAATACTTAGAAGTGTGATCTTTTTCAAGGATCAACTCACGAAGTTCATCAACATTAGGCACACATATACGACCCTGCATCCTCAAAACACCATCATCTCCAATTGTAACCTTCTTGGCACCACCATGCCGAACAGTGTCCCTAAGGACCATCAAGTGCGGGTCATCATACTGCCGATCTATGATACGCTCGAATAAGGAAGACCGAGCAACCGTACAAGCTAGAATATGGTTGGGCGAAATATCCAACCTCACGAACTCATTAGCCAAAGTATGAATATCTGAAACTAACGGTCTCTCACTGACTGGAATAAATGCAAGGCTTCCCATACTTATTGCCTTCCTACTCAATGCATCGGCCACCACATTGGCCTTCCCCGGATGATACAATATAGTGACGTCATAATCTTTCAATAAATATAACCATCTCCTCTGTCTCAAATTAAGATCCTTTTGCTTGAACAAGTAATGGAGGCTACGATGATCCGTGTAAACCTCACATAGCACGCCATAAAGATAGTGCCTCCATATTTTCAATGCATGAACAATGGCTGCCAACTCTAAGTCATGGACAGGATAATTCTTCTTATGAATTTTTAACTGCCGAGACGCATATGCTATCACCCTGCCTTCTTGCATCAATACCGCACCAAACCCAAAATGGGAAGCATCACAATATACCGTGAAAGATCCTGAACCTGAGGGTGACACCAATACTGGTGCTGAAGTCAAGGCTTTCTTGAGCTTCTAGAAGCTCTCCTCACACTCATTCGACCATTTAAATGGGGCACCCTCCTGAGTCAATCTCGTCATCGGGGCTGCTATAGACGAGAAACCCTGCACAAAATGACGGTAGTATCCCGCCAAACCCAAGAAGCTCCTAATTTCCGTGGCTGAAGTGGGTCTAGGCCAGTTCTTGACTGCCTCTATCTTCTTAGAATCTACCTGAATACCCTATGCTGATACGGCGTGAACCAAGAAAGCTACTGAATCTAACCAGAATTCACACTTTGAAATTTTTTACATACAACTGATTATCCCTCAAAGTCTGGAGTGCTATACGGAGGTGCTGCTCATGCTCCTCCCAACTACGAGAGTATATAAGAATATCATCAATGAACACAATTACGAAGGAATCCAGATAAGGCTTGAAAACTCGATTCATCAAATCCATAAAGGTTGTTGGAGCATTAGTCAAGCCAAAAGACATCACCAAAAATTCATAGTTCCCATACCTTGTTCGAAAGGCTATTTTAGGAACATCGGACGCCCTAATCTTCAACTGATGGTAGCTCGATCTCAGATCAATTTTTTAAAACACACTGGCACCCTGAAGCTGATCAAATAAATCATCAATTCTCAGCAATGAATACTTATTTTTCATAGTAACTTTATTCAAATGCCGGTAATATATACACATTCTTATAAATCCATCCTTCTTCGTTACAAAACCAGTGCACCCCAGGGTGAGACACTAGGCCTGATGAAACCTTTATCAAGTAGGTCTAGCAACTGTTCTTTCAATTCTGGCGGGGTCATCCGGTATGGAGGAACAGAAATGGGCTGAGTGCCCGTAGCAACATCAATACAAAAATCAATATCCCTGTCGGGTGGCATCCCCGACAGGTCTGCAGGAAACACTTCGGGAAACTCCCGAACAATAGGCACTGACTCTATTGAAGAAACCTCTACATCAGAATCACGAATATGAGCCAAATAAGCCAAACATCCCTTCTCAACCATACGACGAGCCTTGGCGTAAGAAATCACTTTGCGGGGAGAATGACCAGGAGTCCCTTTCCATTCTAACTGAGGCAATCCCGACAAAGCTAAAGTAACTGTCTTGGTGTGACAGTCCAAGATGTCATAATAAGGTGATAACCAATCGATGCCCAATATGACATCAAAATCGACCATGTCAAGAAGCAAAAGGTCTACACTAGTTTCAAGACCCTCAATAATGACTACACACAAACGATATACACAATCTACAACAATAGCATCCCCCACTAGCATAGACACATAAACAGGGACACTTAAAGAATCGCGGGGCACAACCAAATACCAAGAAAACTAGGATGACACATAATAATAAGTAGACCCTGGATCAAACAAAATTGAAACATCTTTATTACAAACTGAAATGGTACCTGTGATAACTGCATCAGAGTAATCTACCTTGGGTATGGCTGGAAATGCATATAATCGGGGCTGGGCCCCATCACCCTGAACTACGTCGCTGGGAGAACCCTTGATAATTGGTCCTCCACCTCTAACGGGATGGTCGCCACCTCTAGCGGGCTGGCCTCCACCTCTAGCATGCTGAACTCCACCTCTAACATTCTGACCTCTACCTATGACTACCTGATCCCTACCCCTGGCTGGGCAGGTCAGGTGGTGCTACAGCTGGTGCCAGAACTAGAGCACGAGAATTCTGGTACTGAGGCTGATTACCCAAAAATTTTGGACAAGATCTCCGAATGTGCCCATACTCACCGCAGTCATAACACCCATCCTGATACTGAGGTTGACCTTGACGAACCGGCTGACCACGATAATAACTCTGAAGAGGAGGGGCTCTGATAGGGGCTGACTGATCAGAATAAGGCAACTAGGAGCCACGACCACATGAGGCACCATGGGACGTCTGAAGTGCTGAATTAAATGGCCTGGAAGAATGGCCCCTACCCTGAGTATCTCCGCCTCCAGAGGAGGCACTGCTGAATCTACTGGAATGGCGAGGCCTCTTGTCTGACCCCTGACCTCCCATCTCGAGAACCGTTTCAACTCTCCTGGCCATATTGGCCGCATCCTGAAATGAAATCTCAGTCCCTGTCTCCTTGGCCTTCTGCAACCTGATGGGCTGGGCAAGGCCCTCAATAAATGTCCTAACACACTCTCTCTCTGTGGGGAATAAAAGAATAGCATGCTGAGCCAAATCCACAAAACGATTCTCATACTGGGTAACTGTCATGAAGCCTTGCTGAAGACGCTCAAACTGACGACGCTTCTCTTCTCTGGTAGTGATAGGCAAAAATTTCTCCAAAAAGAGGTGAGAAAGTTGATCCCAAGTCAGAGCAGGTGACCCAGCTGATATAGTCAACAAATAATCCCTCCACCATTTCTTGGCAGAACCAGTCATTTGAAACGCGTCGAAGTCGACCCTATTGGTCTCCAAAATACCCATATTACGAAGAACCTCATGACAGCTGTCTAGATATTCCTGAGGATCCTCTGAAGTAGAACCATTGAATTGAACAGGGAAAAGCTTCATAAACCTGTCCAAACTCCACAAAGCATCGGAAGTCATAGATGCTCCCTCAGCAATCGGGGCTACAACAACTGTCTGAACTACCCCAACTGGGTTGGCTGCTGGGGTCTGGATCTGAGGAGTAGTCTGAGTGTGGGTAACAGGAGTCTGGACCCCTCTTCCAGCCTGAGATACGGCTGCTGCAACAGGGAGTGCGCCAGTCTGGGATACACTCTCCATAAGTCCCACTAATCGGACCAAAGCATCCTGAAGCACCGGGGTAGCCATAAACCCCTCTAAGACCTGATTTGGTCCAGCTGGAACGATCTGAGATGGAGCCCCTCCATCAATCTCAATCTGGGGCTCCGCAGTTAAGGCTGCAGTATGATCAACTGGCTGAGTCCTGCTCCTGCCTCGGCCTCTGATGTGGCCTCGACCTCTGCCCTTAATAGGAGTTGCTGCTGCTGGAAGATCGAATTGTTCGTCAGCAAAGAAGAAGCACGTGTTCTCGTACGAGAGAGTATAAGAGTTTAATCAGTATTTAAGATACCAAGGATCGCACGACAAAGTAGAAATAAAAACTAAGTATGTTCCTAACTTCATAGCCTCTGAGAGATAAGTACAGACGTCTCCGTACCGATCCCTCAGACTCTATTAAACTTGTTCGTGAATTGTGAGACCAAGGCAACCTAGTTCTCTGATACCAACTTGTCACGACTCAAATTCCCAACCCACGGGATCGTGATGACGCCTAACACCACACTTTCTAGGCAAGCCAATGTTAGAAATTGATTAGCCATTTTCCTTTGAATATTTACTTAAACACAATGAGACAATTTAAAATAAACTAAATATAATAATTTTCAATAAATGCAATCAGGATTAATATTTGATATGATGAAACAAACCACGAACTAAAAAACTAACTATATAACTACCCAGGGTCTGGTGTCACAATTCACGAACTACTAAAGAGTACTACAAATAATGGGCTGAAAGAATTCTATACTTATTTTTGAATGTAATAAAATAATGTCTATAAAATTAAGAGAAGACTCCAGGAATCTGCGGACGCCAGCCGATCTACCTCGTGTCTCCGAACGATGATGTCAGCTACTAAAATCTCCTAACTATGGCCGGTACCTGGATCTACACAAAAGAGTGCACAGTGTAGTATCGGTACAACCGACCCTATTTACTGAGTAAGTGTCGAGCCTAACCTCGACGAAGTAGTGACGAGGCTAAGGCGGGCAATCATAACATAACCTATGACAATATATGTAATACATCAAGAAGGAAAAAATAATAATAATAATAAACTAAATAACCAGTAACTTGCAACAGTAAATAAAAAGAAACAACTTGGATAACTCTTTTCAGATATCAACTATAATCAACTCCTCAAAATTTCCAAGTTTCAATTTAAATCACACTAAAAATCAAAGTATGAAAACCTTTTTAATAAAACCAGAGCTTTCCAAAGTCTTATTTTTTTTAAAATCAATAAAACAGAAATATTCCCCCTTATCGCTCCTTGTTGCGGCGCGCAACCCGCTCCCACTTGTCCACCCTTATTGCTACTCCCTATATATATATCACCCTTATTTCTGTTGTTGCGGCGTGCAACCCGATCTCAGCTTTCCACCCTTATCACTCCTTGTTGTGGCGTGCAACCCGTTCATACCAGACAATCACATCACTTTATTTATAAAATAATTTCCAAAATTTAGGTCAAAACCTTTCACAATATTCTTGTCTAAAAAATTTCAAACAGATAGCTGTACAACTCATGAACTTCATCAATTATCACTTCACAATGAAACAAACCGGAATATATATATATATATGAATCGTAAAACAATGTCATACAATTCAAGCTTTATGGACCACCATGAAACCAAGGGAACAATCTACACTTCCAAAATACTGTGAACAATACTTGACAACAAGTCGACGAAAACAATTAGACATGGAGGCATAAATGATTGCAATACAATTTAAGCGGGAATCAAATAAATTGGAAACAAGGAAGGGACCATGTTCAACAATAATTTAGTGGTGCATAGATACTCGTCACCTCACCTATACACCACACACATGCAAATTCACATAGCATTTAAGTGGGGATTCATATTCCCTCAATTCAAGGTTAAACCAAGGACTTACCTCAAATTCGCAGGCCACTCACTTCTCAATTACCGCTTTTCCTTTCAAATTTGCCTATAACCCGATCAAATCTAATCATAATTAGTTTGATATCATTAATTTAAGCTAAAGGAACTAATTTACTAAAAAATCATTGTTTTCCTAAGTTTACTAAAAAAATTAAAACCCGACCCCGGGCCCGCTTGGTCCAAACTCAGGGTTCAGACCAAATTCCATTTACCCATTCACCCCCGAGACCGAATATGCAATTCGTTTCGAAATCTGATCCCAATTCGAGGTCAATTTTTTTTACAAAATTCGCTAATTCTACCCAAACCCCCAATTTCTACCATGAAAACTCTTGATTTTTGATTGAAAAGTGATGAAAAATATTGGATAATTTAAAAAGAAAAGTTTAGAATTGTTTACCAGCACTTTGGGGATGAACTTTTGGGTTAAAAATCGCCTCTGTCTCTTTTTAGTTCGAAAATATGAGGAAAATAGCTGCTGCTCGTTTTAAAATCTGTTTAAGTCGCCTGACAGGACTTCATCGCGTTCGCGATGGGCCTTTCACATTTGCGGAGAATTAAGGCTCAGTGGCCGTCGCGTTCGCATTGTATTGAATGCGTTCGCATATAAATAGTCCCAGTGGCCTTCGCGATCATGGCCCACAGGACGCGTTCGCATAGGAGAAGTGCGAGCCTCCTCCCCCAGGCCCATTACTTATCGCGTTCGCGATAGCCTGGTCGCGTTCGCGAAGGGTAATCCCCCCAGTTCTTTGAGTTCGTGGCCCAGGTTATGCGTTCGCATAGAACAAAATGACCCCCAAGTTCCATATTTTACTGCATACCTCCCGGAATCTTCGGAACACGGATCCGGGTCTGTTTACTCAAAATGTTGAACAAAGTCAACTAAAACAAAATCTTAAATTCCAAAAATTATTATTTCTTATATTTTCATATGAAAAGCTTTCTGATTTCACGCATGAACTACTCACTTCTGGTGTTTTGTGTGACAGGAATGATTGGATAGTGAGTTCCTATCGGGAGCGATGTCCACATTGTACTGGAATTTCCGGACAAAGTCCCGTGACAAGTCATCCCATATGTGCCAGCGGGATATATCCTGGTCCATGTACCATTCTGATGCAATCCCTGTCAAGCTTTCTCCAAAATATGCCATGAGAAGTTCCTCCTTCCCACCTGCTCCCCTGATCTGGTTGCAGTACCTTTTTATATGGTCTATGGGGTCTCCATGTCTGTTATATTTTTCGAACTTGCGGGTTTTGAACTCGAGAGGCAAATGGACGTGCGGGAACATGCACAAGTCTGCATAGGAGACAATTTTCTGCCCGCTCAGCCCCTGTATATTTTTGAGGCTCTGTTCAAAACTATTTATTTTTCGAGTTATTTCTTCGTTCTTGAAGCTTTTCTTATCCCGTCCCAAAGTGAACTCAGGCTGAGTTTGTTCGGGATATGCATTTGGAGTAGCATGAGCGGTATCCTGATGGACGGATGGTGTTTGGAATGTGAATGCTGGCGGCTC
Organism: Nicotiana knightiana; assembly: GCA_005239525.1. Classification (NCBI taxonomy): domain Eukaryota; kingdom Viridiplantae; phylum Streptophyta; class Magnoliopsida; order Solanales; family Solanaceae; genus Nicotiana; species Nicotiana knightiana. Next base: position 20,024 of record ML380735.1, on the reverse strand, counting down.
GAAACTTGGAGGAGGAGATTGTTGGTGCGATGAAAATATTGGAAGACACACCAGAAAACAAGTCCTGGGGGCGAACCTCAGAAGGCCTTCCGGCAAAGTGAGCCGACATAGTTGGATATCCAAATGGCGTGGCTGGGTAGCTTATGGGGATGTTGGACGTCCCTCCTGCCCTGGGGATTATCTCTGGGAAACCCGGGATGGTACTGGGTGGTTCCCTACCATTGGACCATGCGTCCCACATTTCCAGCATGCGGCAACGCAGAGTCCTATTCTCTTCAGCTGTTGCGGACTCAGATGTTGGGATGGTTGAATTTAGGTCTTCCACGGAAGAGTTGACGATTGGCAATTGACTTTCAGATGTCATTTCTATGCTCCCTTTTGATCTAGTGAAGTAAGGATGGGAAGCCAGGTTACCACAAAACCAACCACCTTAAAATACCTTAAGATTGAACCAACAAAACGTTATTTGAAACCTTTATCACATAGGCAATCGCATGTATGGGGAATGCAATGCACCTGATCAATTTAATTGTTTTTCTATATGTTTTTGCAATAGTTGTGTACTTCATCCCGGCTTTATCTTTGTTTTTATTTTTATCATTCTTTCTCTTCCTTTGTGCTTCTGCTTTTTTATTCCTCGCTCGGTTTCCTTTCTTATGGTTACGATCGAATCCTATGTGGATTGCCTATGTATCACGGCACCACGTGAATCACATCATCACGCAGTTCATGCTAGAAAAACCCAAAGGACAGAAATGCATTTTTTTTTCTAAAAGCTTCATTCTAAAAATTTCAATTCATTAAATAAAACACTTCTGATTACAGAAAACTTGCAGCCCACTTTTGGAATTATAGAGAACCCAGACCCATGGCAAGGCCGAATGATGTACCACCGGCCCCTGGAGAACCAGAAGCACTAATGTATTCTTGATGTTTTTGAGTCTGTACTTCAATTTTCTAGTCGTAGTCATGTCTTGAGTCCATAGTAGTTTTTATATTTTTAGAAAATATGTGTCGAGTCTGTTTTGCAAACTCTGTAATTCCAAAAGTGGGTTGCAAGTTTTCTGTAATCATAAGTGTTTTATTTAATGAATGGAAATTTTTAGAATGAAGCTTTTAGAAAAAAAAATGCATTTCTGTCCTTTGGGTTTTGCCGCATGAACTACGTGATGATCTGATTCACGCGGCGCCGTGATACGTAGGCAATCCACATAGGATTCGATCATAACCATAAGAAAGGAAACCGAGCGAGGAATAAAAAAGCAGAAGCAATAACAAAGGAAGAGCAAGAATGATAAAAAGAAAAACAAACCAAGAGATAAAGCCGGGATGAAGTACACAACTGTTGCAAAAACATATAGAAAAGCATTTAAATTGATCAGGTGCATTGCATACCTCGTACGTGTGATTGCCTATGTGATAAAGATTTCAACCTAACGTTTTGTTGGTTCAATCTTAAGGTATTTTAAGGTGGTTGGTTTTGCGGTAACCTGGCTTCCCATCCTTACTTCACTAGATCAAAAGGGAGCATAGAAAATGACATCTGAAAGTCACTTGCCAATCGTCAACTCTTCCGTGGAAGACCTAAATCCAGCCATCCCAACATCTGAATCCGCAACAGCTGAAGAGAACAGGACTCTGCGTTGCCGCATGCTGAAAATGTGGGACGCATGGTCCAATGGTAGGGAACCACCCAGTACTATCCCGGGTTTCCCAGAGATAATCCCCAGGGCAGGATGGACGTCCAACATCCCCATAAGCTACCCATCCATGCCATTTGGATATCTAACTATGTCGGCTCACTTTGCCGGAAGGCCTTCTGAGGTTCGCCCCCAGGCCTTGTTTTCTGGTGTGTCATCCAACATTTTCACCGCACCACCAATCTTCGCCACGACCCCACCAACTATCTCCGGGCCAAGTTTCGAGCCGCCAGCATTCACATTCCAAACACTATCCATCCATCAGGATACCGCTCATGCTACTCCCAATGCATATCCCCAACAAACTCAACCTGAGTTCACTTTAGGACGGGATAAGAAAAGCTTTGAGAATGAAGAAATAACTCGAAAAATGAAGAGTATTGAACAGAGCCTCAAAAATATATAGGGGCTGAGCGGGCAGAAAAGTGTCTCCTATGCATACTTGTGCATGTTCCCGCACGTCCATTTGGCTCTCGGGTTCAAAACTCCCAGTTCGAAAAATATGACGGACATGGAGACCCCATAGCCCATTCTAAAAGGTACTGCAACCAGCTCAGGGGAGCAGGTGGGAAGGATGAACTTCTCATGGCATATTTTGGAGAAAGCTTGATGGAGATATCATCAGAATGGTACATGGACCAGGATATATCCCGCTGACACATATGGGATGACTTGGCACGGGACTTTGTCCGGCAATTCCAATACAATGTGGACATCTCTCCCGATAGGAACTCATTATCCAATCTCAAAAAGAAACCCTCAGAGAGTTTCAGAGAGTACGCCATCAAATGGCGCGAGCAAGCCTCCAGGTTCAAACCTCCGATGGATGAGGTTGAAATGGTCAGCGTCTTTCTACAAGCACAGGAAGCCGATTACTTCCAGAATATGATGTCCGCCATGGGCAAACCATTCGCGGAAGCAATAAAAATTGGAGAAATGGTAGAGAATAGTCTAAAAATTGGTCGTATCCTGAGCAAATCCGCCATAAGAGCAACCTCTCAGGCCATCCAAAGCGGATCCGAGGTTGCAGCCAACGGGAANTGAAAGTCACCTGCCAATCGTCAACTCCACCGTGGAAGACCTAAACCCCGCCGTTCCAACATCAGAGTCCGCAACAGTGGAAGAAAACAGGGCTCTGCGTTTCCGCATGCTAAAAATGTGGGACGCATGGTCCAATGGTAGGGAACCACCCAGTACTATCCCGGGTTTCCCAGAGATAATCCCCAGGGCAGGATGGACGTCCAACATCCCCATAAGCTACCCATCCATGCCATTTGGATATCTAACTATGTCGGCTCACTTTGCCGGAAGGCCTTCTGAGGTTCGCCCCCAGGCCTTGTTTTCTGGTGTGTCATCCAACATTTTCACCGCACCACCAATCTTCGCCACGACCCCACCAACTATCTCCGGGCCAAGTTTCGAGCCGCCAGCATTCACATTCCAAACACTATCCATCCATCAGGATACCGCTCATGCTACTCCCAATGCATATCCCCAACAAACTCAACCTGAGTTCACTTTAGGACGGGATAAGAAAAGCTTTGAGAATGAAGAAATAACTCGAAAAATGAAGAGTATTGAACAGAGCCTCAAAAATATATAGGGGCTGAGCGGGCAGAAAAGTGTCTCCTATGCATACTTGTGCATGTTCCCGCACGTCCATTTGGCTCTCGGGTTCAAAACTCCCAGTTCGAAAAATATGACGGACATGGAGACCCCATAGCCCATTCTAAAAGGTACTGCAACCAGCTCAGGGGAGCAGGTGGGAAGGATGAACTTCTCATGGCATATTTTGGAGAAAGCTTGATGGAGATATCATCAGAATGGTACATGGACCAGGATATATCCCGCTGACACATATGGGATGACTTGGCACGGGACTTTGTCCGGCAATTCCAATACAATGTGGACATCTCTCCCGATAGGAACTCATTATCCAATCTCAAAAAGAAACCCTCAGAGAGTTTCAGAGAGTACGCCATCAAATGGCGCGAGCAAGCCTCCAGGTTCAAACCTCCGATGGATGAGGTTGAAATGGTCAGCGTCTTTCTACAAGCACAGGAAGCCGATTACTTCCAGAATATGATGTCCGCCATGGGCAAACCATTCGCGGAAGCAATAAAAATTGGAGAAATGGTAGAGAATAGTCTAAAAATTGGTCGTATCCTGAGCAAATCCGCCATAAGAGCAACCTCTCAGGCCATCCAAAGCGGATCCGAGGTTGCAGCCAACGGGAAAAAGAAAGAAGAAGGGGCCATGATGGTTTCCGATGTCAGGAAGCCTCGACAATAACCACGCCCATTTCCCAAAGCTTCCAAACATTACTATCCTCACCAAGATGCAGCTTATGCTTCACCCCATTTTTCCTCTACGGTAATGAACGCTCAGCCACATCCCAGGCCGCAACAACAATACAATCAGAATAGAACTCCACCCCCAAAAAATAACCATCGTCCCCCAGCTCCATATAATCAACGCCCACCTCAAAATAGCTACCCGTAAAATGCCTATCCCTGAGAGTCACCAAGGAGACTCACTTTCACTCATATCAGAGAGTCGTATTCCAGCCTCTTCCCAAAGTTGGTCCAGATGGGACTCCTGCAACCCGTACCTCCAAACGGGCAGAATCCCTAATCACCCTCATATAGACGGGGTACCAGTTGTGCTTACCATTCTGGAGCAGAAGGGCATGACACGGAGGATTGCTGGACCCTCAAAAGGGTTGTGAAAGCCTTATAAAATAAAAGAAAGTGGTTTTAAGGGACGAAGAAGATCCCAATGTGACGAACAACCACTGCCCGCTCACAATCATGGGCCCGTCATCGGCATGATTTGTGAGGACCAGGATTTCGATCCATCTCTAAAGGACATCATCTCCATCACATATATAGAAAAAAAACCCAAGGAGGCACCCAAACCAGTCAAGGAGATGAAAAAGAGTAACCCCGTCCCCCAGGTCACAGAAAAGGCTGAGACTGGAACAATTAACGGACCCTCTAAAGACACTATCCTTTACATCCCCAAGGCACACAAGAAGGAACAAAGTGTGTTGAGCCCTCCCAGAAGGTAACAATTCAACAAGGCAATAATGGATGGCCCAAAAATGTATGTCCCGAAGGGGACGTATGCGGCGCGGGGGCAAATAATTTCACCCAGGCTGAATGAGCCCGTGGTTATTGGTCGCGCGTCGCCAACTCCCATGAAGAATACTACTGCCGTCCCATGGAATTACTGCAGGACGGTGGAGACATGCAAAGGGAAAGAGATTACTGGGGAAACAGGAGATATAAACTCTTCAGAGAAATACCTCGACCTGGAAGAGCTAAACAAAAGCAAGCTGAAACGCTTTCCACCCAAAAGGCCGATCAGTGCAAAAGAGGCAGAAGAATTCTTCAAGAATATGAAAACCTCTTAATACGCCATAATCGAGGAGCTCAGAAAGTCCCCCACCCAGGTCTCGCTTCTGTCCTTGATGGTAAATTCAAAATAGCATCAGAAGATCCTGATCAAAACCCTCAACGAAGCATACGTTCCGGCCAACACCACAGTCGAGCAAATGGAAAGGATGGCAGAACAATTTTTTGAGGTCAACCGGATTTTATTCAGCAAGAATGATTTTCTCCCGGAAGGGGTCACCCACAACAAAGCTCTCCACCTAACTGTTAAATGTGAAGGTTACTACGTGAAAAGAGTCATGATGGACAGTGGATTTGGGGTTGATATTTTCCCTCTATCAACCTTACAAATAATGGAGATCGGGGCTGAGAGAATCCAACCCAACAATGTGTGCGTCCGTGCATTCGATGGTATCAAGAGAGACACGATCGGGGAGACTGATTTGGTCTTGACAGTCGGCCCTGTAGATTTCGAAGTGACATTCCAGGTCATGGATATTGATACTTCCTACAATTATCTCCTAGGAAGGCCTTGGATCAATACGGCAGGAGCAGTGCTATCTACTCTCCACCAGATGGTTAAGTTCGAATATGAGGACCAGGAAATCGTGGTCCATGGGGAAGACGAGCAATCTATTTACAGGGACCCAATAACCCCATGCCTGGAGCAAGAGAGGGCAGCGAGCACATAGTCTACCAGGCTTTCGAGATTGTGGTTGTGGACAAGCATGGGGAAGGAACCCCATGCCCTCAACCCTTCCTATCAAACACGTCAATTATGGTCGCCAACGACATGATCAAACATGGGTACACACCTGTAAAAGGGCTCGGGGTGTCCTTGCAAGGCATTAAAGAACCCGTCACTTTGCCTACCAATAAAAAGTTTTTTGGCATATGGTTTCAAGCTACCCCTGACGATGAACAATGGGCTGACCAACGCAAGAAAAATGGTTGGGTATTGCCTCAGCCGATCCCACACATCACCGCATCATTTTTCAAGCCAAAATACGTGGAGGAAGAGGAAGAGGTTTTCACGGCCGAAGAAATAGAAGAAATATGCGGAGCAATGAGGCAAATGTTGTATGAGGCCCATATGGTCCAACCAGGAGAAGGCTCCAGCACTGCCGAAGTACAGTATATGGGGCCTGACACCAAGTTGCAAAACTGGGAGGCTACTCCATTCCCCATCAGGCGGGAGTGTCCCCGTAGTTCAGCTTTTTCCATCTTTTCTGCACTATGAGTTATTTCAGGGTGTAACTCAAGTTTTTAAATTCTTACCTTTAAATTTCGATGTAAACCCTCCTATGTTCAAATTCAATGAAATGAAATCAAAATTTCATCGTCTACTATTCTTTCTGATTTTTGTTTACTTTTCTTATTTTTTTTCAGTCCTAATAATGCGGCTTTAAAAAATATGAC